>JAHWFO010008810.1:188168-218869 GCA_023313115.1 Rhysida immarginata
GGTTTTATCTTGTCACATCAGAAGATGAGATGACAATGAAGAAACTATCGCAACTATTTAAAAAGCATAATCCTGCTTGGGAAAAAACCATGACTATAATGACAGACAAAGACTTTGTTGAAAGGAATGTTTTTTCAGACGAATTTTCTAGAGCTAAAATGCTCATTTGTCTGCTCCATTGCTTACGGACATTTAGAAGAGAGATAACCACCGAAAAAATAGGACTTACTCCTGAAGAGTGTGACAGATGCTTGGAGCTTGTGTAGCAGCTGGACTACAGTAAAAGTGAAGCAGATTATGTAGAAAATTTCAAGCAGCTACAAGAAACTGGCCTGAATAGAGTTGTACAATACATGACTGAGAACTGGCATCCGATTCGAAATGGGTGGGTAACATCACTGCAACAGTCCGCAACAATAACATTTGGAAATACAACAAACATCCGATTAGAATCTATTAATTCTAAAATTGTGCAAGTTGTAAAGAGAAATTCAAATCTCGTTGAACTTTTTAAAATCCCCGATGATTTACTTCTATCTTTGAGAACTGAGCGGGATCATAGAGCAGCTAAAATTCAGATGCGAGTTCCTCTCCATACTGAAAATATTTGTGATGCAGGAAAGAAGTATATGCATATGGTTTTGTAAGGGAAAAATTAAAGTTGATGACTTGCGTTAAAATAATTAGTCAGAACAGAAATGGAATTTACACAGTTTCCTCCAGTCAAGGAGATCTGTCTGTATCATGTGGTAGATGTAGTTGCCATTTCTTCTCTTCCGTGGATCTCCCTTGCAACCATATTTTTTGCGTGAGCAACTCAATGGTCTTGACTTGTTCTCCGAGAGCCTGCTTGCAAGCCGATGGACAAAATATTATTATATCAACAGTAGCAGGCTTTCTGTTGATTCAACTAAGGCACGGCGACAGTGTTTGGAAACAGCACTGTACAGTCCAAAAAAATGCTCACTCAACATGAAAAATTCAAGTTCCTGACAAGTAAAATTCAAAAGCTTGCATCTTTGGCCTCAGAAGCTCCTTCAAGGTTGTTTACCCAGAGAATAGGAGCTATAAAGAAGATGATTGAAATCTGGAGTACAGGTTCTGAAGTTAGTGTAACAGCAATACCAGGACTTGTAGAAAATAGTGAAGATAAAGAAGATAAGTGTGAGAAAAGTGAAAGTGATGCTACTGACAGCAGTGCAACTGGACTGGCTTCAAATCAATCAGATGGTGATACTACTGGATTTTTATTGAAAGATGAAGATACAATCGAACAGGTATTAACATATGGAAGTACATCTGTAATGGCATCAGAAGATACTGATAAAATGAAACCAGTAAATCAAAACTTCTGCATGCGCCACATAGAACCTTCTAACTTTGCCACCACAAATGAAAAAAAGAGGGAGACCAAAGGAATGTGATAAAACAGTAATAGGGCTCCCTGCAAAGAAATATAAGGCCAGAGTTGTTGTTTTTGAAAGGAAACATCCAAAAACAAAAGATGAAATAATGTTAAACTGGTTTGTATCAGCAGAAGCAGCTAAAGAAGCGATGTCTGGTGGATCCTTATTAGACGAAGATAATGTAGAACAAAATCCACACAAATTTTCATCTGCGTGCTTGAATAAAAATGTATTCATATTGAAGATACGTAGGTATTTCACAGCCGATGCATGGACTGCAGTAAAACATGTAATTAATATTAAGAAAAAAAAAATCCACTTTCTCTGTGCCCAGTGTGCTTTACTGATGCATCTGCGAAGAGCATCTGCTGTAATAGCTGTTTAGAGTGGTACTACTTGGAATATGTTAACTTGAAGGACAAACCCCGTAAAAAAGAAACACTGGTTTTGTAGGCCATGTCATCTAAATAACTAAAACATAATTAACTAATACATAATAAATAACTAAACTATATATTGTTGTATTTCATGGTTGATAATGTTTCTTGTAACATTTATTTTACTGATTAAATAAAAGGTATGAACAACATATTCAAGATGCGTACTGTATGTTTCTCATACTTCATAAAAATTTAAGAATGGTCCAGAAGTAGCAACCTATTAAGAATGGTCCATATTACTTCAAGGCAACCTATTGGTAATTTTTCGGAAGAAGCTCAGGACGTGTAAAACAAAATTAAAAAAAAATAAAACGGAAATAAATGAAAGAGAATTAAGCCCTTTTTTTATTTAATTGATAAAATTTCTATAAAGATTATTTTTATATCTCTACAACAAAAATGTGACACAAAATGAATAATTATAAAAGTTATAGCCGCTGTGTTTAGTAGCGTCACTTCCGTTTTCTCCACCATCGTGAATGCCGGCAAGGCACGCCGCCATGACCGTATCCATAGCGTATTTAATTTTCAACTAATTGCTACATTGTTTCAATTGACAAGTGTTCATCTGAGTAGGGACTAATGCTGTCTTAAAGGGTGGGTCTGAACTCTCATATACCTGTTTATAAATAAATAAATACAGATATGTTCTTTACATAACTTAATTTAAGTATTGGTCATGGATGATGCATTTTCTAACCCCGCTAATGTTGCCAGTTTTGGTGGTGTGAAAGGTTTAGCTAAACAAACAAATCATTTTGAAAAAGAGACACTTGAATGGTTAAGGGGTGTGAGAGCTTATACACTGCATAAACCAGTACGACATTATTACCCACGTAACCGCATGCGTGTATATGCTCCATTTGAGCAATTTCAAGTGGACTTGGTCGATCTAACCAGTCTGTCAAAACTGGTTATAAATTTCTACTTACCTGCATCGATGTTTTCTCGCGCTATGCATGGGTCATTCCTCTAAAAACGAAGACTTGGCTTGAACTTCAGAAAGCCTTTCAAAAAATTTTCACACTCGGTAGCGTTCCTGTAAAAGTGAACAGCGATAAAGGGAAGGAGTTTTTAAACAAGCATGTTCAAGACTATTTTAAAGAACTCAACATCGTTTTCTTCGCCACAGAATCAGATTAAAAAGCTGTTACGATTGAACAATTCCACCATACGTTAAAAACGAGGATGTTTAAGTTTTTTACATTTACCAACAAACACAGATACATCGATGTCTTACCTGATCTCGTGTTAAGCTACAACCACCGCAATCACAGAGCCCTGGGTATGGCGCCAGCTGATGTCAATGAAAGAAATGCCCCAGCTCTATGGCTGAAACAACAGAGTTATTATAAATCAGCACCACAAACAAACAAACACCACAGACTGAGGAGGTGTTTGAGGATTCAAAAATCATTTATAGAAAACCTGTTGTGTATAAAATTAAAGTAGAGAGAATTGGAGCCAGAAACTGTGGACAAAGACTAATAATGACTCAAGGAAACTACTAAAAGTTTATCCATACGAATGCGCATTTCGGCAGCCTAGCTGCCTTCTTCAGCGTATCCAAGACTTGTTCAGGACACAGAGTTCTGATCAACTCTTGGATACGCTGAGGAAGGCAGCTTGGCTGCCAAAATGCGCATTCGTATAAATAAACTTTTGTTGTGGATTAGTAGTTTCCTTGAGTCCTTGTTATAAAATTAAAGGTTACGATGGCAGCGAGATCTCAGGTGTATTCTATGATCAGAAGTTACAAAAGGTGAAAAAGCCTGAAGTTTTTAACATTGAACAGATTATTCGCTGGCGCACGAGGCGCGGTGTTCGCCAAGCTTTTGTGAAATGGCAAGGTTACCCTGACAGCATGAACAGCTGGGTATGAGAGGTAGATCTTTAAAATGCTTGACAAGTGGCGATTGACATCAGTTGGGTCCGAGTACAGCCACATGTATGAAGACACTTATTTTTATATTACGTTGCCATCAAAATCAGCTACTGGTGAACAAATTCATTCCAATGCAACAGCTCATTTTATTACACGACTGCCAAAGACGCTACGTTTCCAAGGGCGATGGGAGGTTTGTTTATCGGAAACACGTTTCCCAGCTGTAAACAACACTTTCGAAATAGGTTTTAAGGATGATCTCATAGATGAAAAAGTCGATTTTAATATTGTTTCACCAGTAAGAATTCCGACACTCCAGTCTTTCATAATCGAAGTTGAATTGGTCTTACAAGACTATTTGAAAGATGTTCTCTTTTACCATAGCACTTCTTTAGACGAAAACGTCACCATGAGTTTGCCTCTAAATGTAGGGATTTGATTTAACACTCTTGAATTCTGAAAGGTGTTCAATGTTTCACCAAATATATTCTACGAGGAACGTTTCTCTCTAACTCCGGATTACAACTTGTTGTTTAAGTGGGTGTCCATTTTTTCTGTTACGTTAGTTCGGCACCCCTGTACCAAAAAATTGTTGAATTTAAGAGTACCAAATTGCAAAGTAGGGGAGCAGCTATTGATTTTCTAAAAGATAGTTTTAGAACAGCAGATATCGAGACAAAGATGGTTAATGAATTTGTATTGTTTATGGGGTCCCCAACACGGTTCATTAAATTCCCAACAGCTGTCAACATTGGATTTATACGTGATAGGTTTCTGAACAAGAAATTGAAAATGCCTATTACTATGTCCTTAAATGACACAGATGCTGATCTTTTATCAGTTGTGTTATTTTTAATCCGCCTGACACTCCAGAAAACTGCATCTTAAAAATTCCCAAAGAGTATTATGATAGTCGTAGGGATGTTGTTGATGCGCTTGTTAAGATGATTCCATTGAAAGAACAGGCTTTTTACAAAATCAATCTCACACCTAACAAATGTTTTCATTTCAAATGCACAGAAGGACGCTATATTAGTTTTAGCGAGGGTCTATGTTACACATTGGGTTTACAAGCTGAACTTTCCGACTTGGAACTCGTTATTGGTGAGGGTTCAACCCCAATAGATCAATACACGCGTTATACATGGATATTATCTGTATACAGACATCATACAACCGCAAGTTGTTGGTAACACATTCGCTCCGCTCCTACGAATTAATCCCATTTCACATGCCAGATGAGAAGTGATTTATCAGGCATTTCATCCACCCGACTACTTTCTCTTAAGTAAAAACGTCATAGACACGATTGAAATCGCGGTTCATTCAGACCATGGGGGTTTGCTCTTGTTTTTAACATGCAAAACCATCGTGAAATTACATTTCCATAAGAAACAACTGTAGTGCGAGGCTGATTTCTTTTTTCTCTCCTCAATTACTTCAAGATGCATATGCCCTATCATCCGAGCCAAGAAGTAATTTCGCGTTACTATTTAAACCAGAGAGGGAATGGGATTGGTTCAGTATTTTCATATCTGTTTCACTTTGCAAACCTTTACTCAAATCCATGGGTAAGATTCTCAGTCGACATGCCCTAAAGGGCGGTGTTTCCGTTTTTAATGATGTGATACATGGTTAAAATCTCAAACAGTCGCTGTCATCACGAATGAAAGAGGCTGGAGGTAGTGCCATTCAGGAAATGGGTGCTAGAGTTCAGAGTGGCAGAGGACGTGTTAAAAGACGAAATTCAGCATTTCCTACTCATTCACATGTAAAAAGGCCCAGAGGCAACAGCTTGGAGTCCTTTCTAAAGAGTGAATACAAACGAAGAGGTCGAGTGCAGCGTTCAAAAAAGTTGAAAAACACGCAGAAGAAACACAGGAAGAAGAAGAAGAAACAGAAGAAGTCAACAAAAAGACCCGCAAAATTATGTTCTAAGCCAATTTTAAACATACGACCTTTATCATCAGTTTTCGCCTAATACATACGTAATCATGGCATCAATGATACACCAGCTGAGCACTGAATGTCTCAACAGCGATCTCGACATTTTTTCTATAGCCCACACGAGCGGTCAACAGGAAAAACGACACATCACAGAATACAAACCAACAGCCATCATCAACCAAGACGGATCTATTGAATTCTACGTACCTGGTTTGGCAGATTTTTACATGGATCTCGATCTAACTACATTAAGCTTAGAAGTTGTTATCAACAAAGGAGATGGACAGGTACCATCTGGTGATAAAACAGGTCCTGTGAACCTTTTCTTATATTCGCTATTCTCACAAGTCCACTGTTATCTAGGTGATATATTAGTTAGTTATAGTAATAACTTATATCCATACAGAGCTTATTTTTAAACTCTTTTGAACTAAGGTCAAACTTCTAAACAAAGTCAGCTCACAACAGCTGGGTATTGTAAAGACACGGGCGGTAAAATGGATAGTGCTGACGATACAAACAACGGGTTTAAGTTACGTAAAAAAACTCGCACGAAATGGCGTTTACTACAATGAAGGCCCTCTCCATTTAGATATCTTTCGTCAGTCTCGATTGCTGCTAAACTCTACGGATTTTCGTCTGAGGCTTTACAGAAGTAAACCCTGCTTTGCTCTGATGTCTGATGTAGCTAATCCAAATTATCAGATTAAATTATCAGATTAATATAACTTTATACGTAACGATACGTTAAACGTCAAAGTTCAGTTTTCCGAGCCTTTAGCTAATTCGGTGAACCTGATTGCTTATTGTCAATATCAGAATCTCCTGGAAATCAATAAAGACAGAACCGTGAGGTTCGATTTCACGAATTAAGGTTCCTGGATACGCAAGAGCTATGGAGGGCCCTCGAGTGAGATCCATTCACATGTAATATGGCAAGAGGTGTTTTCCCGTCGATTTGGTACTTCAGCTCAAACCTGTTCACCCATCTTTACTCATTGCTAATATGGATAATTCCAGTAAGCCAGGCTCTCACAGGGTGGCTTTTTTAAAATCGTCCAGCAAACGAGGCATACATCTTTGATTCTTTCGGAATGTTTCCTCAACCACAATTCCAACCGTTCATGTTTATGCACGCGGAAAAAAGGATCTACAACACGAGAATAGTGCAACATCAGATGTCTGACACCTGCGGTCATCATTGCCTACATTACCTGAAATTAGCAGCCAGGGGTTATTATAAATAAATAAATAAATTACACACTCAACGGTTTTCATGTATTTAATTACATTTTTATTCAAATTTTTTACAAAACATTAAAATAAATTTTATCATTGCAATACAAACTTATTTTTTACGTTAAATTGTTATTTATTATAATGCAGCCAAGCGAGCTTTGATGTGTCAGACACGTCCGCAGGCCGATACACCAGATTCACGAATAATTCTTCAGGGATTTTGGTATGATGTATCACATTGGTAAACAGAGCTCGCCCGGGTAGAGGCTTCTTCTAGTCGGGGATGGGTGTTAATACGTCCTGTATTAAACTATTCATGTTCGATCCTCGTATTGATTTCCCGTCGATTGACATCACGGGATTACATTGACATTAAGTTCCTTTTTTATTCCACGTGATAACATCAGATCTCTTTCGAAGTGTCTCGATGAAGCGTGCACGTGGGGATGTCTGTTCAACAACCAAACTCGCTACTTTTCCTGGTCGGCTGACCTCGTCGTAGGCGTCGGCGGGTACGCGAACCATTGCGATATCGCCATCATCGTGGATTTTATCTTTTAAACCTGTAACCGTACGAAAATCGGGTGAATAGACAAGTTGTTGTGGATATAGATAAGTAGGTGTTTCTTGAAGGGATTGCGGTGACCGAGTTTGGGGCATTAATGGCTGGTTTGAAGGTGTTTGAGGTTGTGTTTGGGTTGAAAGACTTGTTTGTTTCGAATGTGCTTCACGGCGCTTCGCTCTTAAATATTTTTGAAGTGTATTTAAATAAAGCTTCATTTTCTGATGCACATTCAAATTTGATGCTCTTAAAATCTCGTTGATTTGAGAATCCAGTTGATTATTACGTTTTTTTTCAACATCATTAACGACACTCGGTTCAGCTTTAGGTTGACCATGTTCAACGGGACGCGATGACACTGGGACGTTCAGACCGTAGCGTGAAGGAACCTTTGATATTCGTGAGCAGGTGGTAAAACGTACCTTTGCATGGTCTTAACTAATTAATTTATTCAAAATAGGTGCAGCTACGCTTCCTAGCAAAAGTGGTAGCAGGAATCCTTTTCCACGTTGGTTCAGATACGTTTTCTTGGCCCTTAATGAAATATTTTGATGGACTAAACCTTTTATTTTTTGCAAATGTTGTTTAATGGGTTGTGTCCAGTTGACTCTATGATTTAGAATGTTATGACAGATCTCACACAGCGCTTTAACTTGATTAAGAGTTGCATGTTGCATTAATGCTTTCCTATGCTGAGGAGTCGAATGTTTCAAACCTCCTAGAAAATGACGATGTTTCACAACCAGAGGAATCATTGTTGTATCACCTCCCTATTCAGTCGATTTAAAAATGACATAATGTTAGGTAGGTTCGGAGTTTTAACAATCGGTGGGATTAAAGCTCCATAGCAGTAAATTATTTCTGTAGGTGGCGGCTCCATGACTTCACCTCTATACTTTAACATTTGAGCTACTAATGCTTCACTTCCTATACAACCAGCAACAAGAGCCAAAAAGTATTGTGTAAGTTTAACACTTGCATTTAATTCCATGATGAAAAAAAAGGGGAGATAGAGAATATTTCCGCAAGAGTTTACAAAGGCTATGTTGAATGTTGAATGATGCAAATCTCTTTTTGAACGCATTTTATTTCAAAAGCCACAACATACGTAATTCATACTCTACGAAATTATTTGATATACAGTTTTATCACAACAGGATTACAGGTAAGGTTGTTTTTGGGAAAGCCGGAATTTCTACAGGGAAGGGTTTTGTAACGACAAAAAATTCTCTATAGACAGTTTTTGCGAATGTGGAATTTCTCCATAGACAGTTTTTACGATTACGGAATTTCTCCATAGACAGGTTTTGCGATTGCGGAATTCCACCGAAGATAGTTTTTGCGATTGCGTAATTTCTCGTCAGATGGTTTTTACAGTAGCGGAATTTCTCTGTAGACAGTTTTTACGATTGTGGAATTTCTCTGCAGCCGGTTTTAGTGGTGTCGATATTTATCAGTAAGTCGTTTTATCTTACGTGAAATATCACCAAATAAACTTGTGCCCCACAGCGTTTTTAAACCTTTACAAATAATTTATTTTGAGGATAATTATCCGTTTGGGTGCTGGTTTTATTATCAATGTAATACATTATTTTTAAAATTTCCTCATAACCGTTCATACAGTGCAGTGCAATCAACCAATCCCCCTGGAGATCCCTTCAATTTCAAATTCTTGTTGTTTCAGTTTAGAGCCTACATTCACGATGTAAACACGTAAATATAAAGCTGTTGGCCGATATCTGCATAAATATCCATGGTCTTTTTGTTCTTTGAAATTTCTTTAATGAAGCCAATGGAGTGATCTACACACACCATACAGAAAGGATCATTACTTCGACTTTGTAGTGCTTGTATATTATTGTTGTTGATTGCACTGCATTGTATGAACGGTTATGAGGAAATTTTAAAAATAATGTATTACAGTGATAATAACACCAGCACCCAAACGGATAATTATCCTCTAAATAAATCATTTGTAAGGGTTGTTTAAAAACACTGTGGGGCACAAGTTTATTGGGTGATATTTCACGTAAGATAAAACGACTTAACGATAAATATCGACACCACTAAACCGGCTGCAGAGAAATTTCGCAGTCGCAAAAAACTATCTACGGTGAAATTCCGCAACCGCAAAAACCGTCTATAGAGAAATTCCGCAATCGTAAAAACCGTCTATGGAGAAATTCCGCTATCATAAAAACTGTCTATGGAGAAATTCTACATTCGCAAAAACTGTCTATAGAGAATTCTTTGTCATTGCAAAACCCTTCCCCGTAGAAATTCCAGCTTTGCCAAAAATAACCTTACCTGTAATCCTGTTGTGATAAAACTGTACATCGGATAATTTAGTAGAGTATGAATTACATATGATCTGACTTTTGAAATAAAGTGTGTTCAAAAAGAGATTTGCGTCATTCAACATTCAACATAATCTTTGTAAACTCTTGCGGAAATTTTCTCTGTCTCTCCTTTTTTTCATCATGGAAATAAATGCGACTGTTAAATTTATGCAATACTTTTCTGTTCTTGTTGCTGGTTGTTCAGGAAGCAGAAGGTCTAAATTAGTAGCTCAATTGTTAAAGTATAGAGGTGAAGTGATGGACCCGCCACCTACTGAAATAATTTACTGCTATGGAGCTTTAATCCCACCGGTTGTTAAAAATCTAAACCTACCTAACATTACGTTTCATGCAGGGGTGCCAGATGAAAAGTTGATACACGAACGTATACCTGAACAGGCTTTACTGATTTTAGAGGATTTATTAAATGAAATGAAAAATAACGAAATTCTACACGCGATACAGTCATCATCTCAACTTCTCTGTGTTGTTAATAACTCAGAACCTCTTTGCTCATTCAAAAATCATCCGTACAATAAGTTTAAATACTCAGTTCATCTATCTGCTAAAGTCACCTAGAGACGTAGGACAGATTCGCACCTTGGCATCGCAAACAGGCTACGGACATTTACTCATCGAACCCTTTAAAGATGCCACTCAGGAACCCCATAGTTATTTACTACTTGATTTAATTCAGAGTTGCCATGATGTTCTGAGAAAAACCTATCGTGGTTTATGCGGAAAAAACGCGGTTTTAAAGAAGCCGAACGTCATTTTTAAATCGACTGAATAGGGATGTGATACAACAATGATTCCTCTGGTTGTGAAACATCGTCATTTTCTAGGAGCTTTAAAACACTCGACTCCTCAGCATCGGAAAGCATTAATGCAACATGCAATTCTTAATCAAGTTAAAGTGCTGTGTGAGATCTGTCATAACATTCTACATTATAGAGTCAACTAGACACCACCCATTAACAACATTTGCGGAAAATAAAATGTTTAGACCATAAAAAAATTTCATTAAGAGCCAAGAAAACTTATCTGAACCAACGTGGAAACGAATTCCTGCTACCACTTTTGCTAGGAAGCATAGCTGCACCTATTTTGAATAAATTAATTAGTTAAGAACATGCAAAAGTACGTTTAACTACCTGCTCACGAATATCAAATGTTCTTTCACGCTACAGTCTAGAGCATCCCGGTGTCATCATGTCCCATTGAACATGGTCAACCTAAGGCTGATCTGAGTGTGGTTAATGATGTTCAATAAAAACGTAATAAACAACTGGATTCTCAAATCAACGAAATTTTAAAAGCATCAAATTTGAATGTGCATCAGAAAATGGACCTTTATTTATATACACTTCAAAAATATATAAGAGCGAAGCGCCATGAAGCCCATTCGAAACAAACAAGTCTTTTAACCCAAACCGAACCTCAAGCGCCTTCAAACCAAGCTTTAATGCCCCGAACACAGTCACCGCAATCCCTTCAAGAAACACCTACTTATCTGTATCCACAACAACTCGTCTATTTACCCGATTTTCGTACGGTTACAGGTTTAAAAGAAAAAATCCACTATGATGGCGATATCGCAATGGTTAGCGCTCCCGCCAACACCTACGGCGAGGTCAGCCGACCAGGATACGTAGCGAGTTTGGTTGTTGAACAGACCTGCCCACGTACATGCTTAAAACAAACGCAAATTCAATCTGAATTCGAAAAGTTTATTTGAACAAATGAATATACAGAAATTGAATAAAACAAGTAATAATAATAATAATAATAATAATAATAATAATAATAATAATAATAATAATTAGAATAATCAAACAGAGTAATATAAAGGTTTGCAACATTGGTTCCATTTGGACTTTGACAGGTATTAAATTCAGTGTCGCTAGTATATTCATCTTAGATGATTTCACATTTTCACGAGTAAGTCGTTTAAAAGTAGTTCATTTGTATAAGTGTTGTTCAAGATGTCTGCCATAGACCAACCTCTGGCTGCTAAATTCAGGTAATGTAGGCAGTGATAACCGCACATGTTAGACATCTGATATTGCACTATTCTCGTGTTGTAGATTCAGTTTTCCGCGTGCATAAATATGAACGGTTGGAATTGTGGTTGAGGAAACATTCCGTAAGAATCAAAGATGTATGCTTTGTTTGCTGGACGATATTAAAAAAGCCACCCAGTGCGAGCCGGGCTTACAGGAATCATCCGTATTAGCAATTAGTAAATATGGGTGAACAGGTTTGAACTGAAGTACCAAATCCGATGGGAAAACACCTCTTGCCATAGTACATGTGAATTGATCTCTCTCGAGGGCCCTCCATAGCTCTTGTGTATCCATCAACCTTAATTCGTAGAATCAAAATTCACGGTTCTGTCTTTATTGATTTCCAGGAGATTCTGATATTGACAATAAGCAATCAGGTTCACCGAATTAGCTATAGGCTCGGTAAACTGAGATTTTTACTGACGTTTTTACTTTCGAGAAAGTAGTTGGATTAATGAAAAGCCTGATAAATCAGTTCTCGTCTGGCATGTGAAACGGGAATAAATTCGTGGGAGCAGAGCGAATGTGTTACCCACAACTTGCGGTTGTATAATGTCAATATACAGATAATATTCATGTATGCTGCGTGTAAGATCTATTGGGGTTGAACCCTCACCAATAACGAGTTCCAAGTCGGAAAGTTCAGCTTGTAAACCCAATTTATAACATAGACCCTCGCTAAAACTAATATAGCGTCCTTCTGTGCATTTGAAGTGAAACATTTGTTAGGTGTGAGATTGATTTTGTAAACAGCCTATTCTTTCAATGGAATCAACTTAACGAGCGCATCAACAACATCCCTATGACTATCATAATACGCTTCGGGAATTTTTAAGACGCACTGTTGTGGAGTGTCAGGCAGATAAAAATAACACAACTGATAAAAAATCAGCGTCTGTGTCATTTAAGGGCATAGTAATAGGCGTTTGCAATTTTTTGTTCAGAAACTTATCAGGTATAAATCCAATCTTGACAGCTGTTGGGAATTCAATGAACCGTGTTGGGGACCCCGTAAAAAATACAAAATGATTAACCATCTTTGTATCGATATCTGCTTTTTTAAAACTATCTTTTAGAAAATCAATAGCTGTTCCCCTACTTTGCAATTTGGTACTCTTAAATTCAACAATTTTTTGGTACAGAGGTGCCGACTTGGGATACCTTATCGTAACAGAAAAATCGGACACCCATTTAAATGACAAGTTGTAATCCGGAGTTGGAGAGAAATGTTCCTCGTAGAATATATTTGGTGAAACATTGAACACCTTACAGAATTCAAGAGTGTTAAATCACTTCCCTACATTCAAAGGCAAACTCATGGTGACGTTTTGGTCTAAAGAAGTGTTATGGTAAAAGAGAACATCTTTCAAATAGTCTTGTACGACCAATTCAACTTCGATTATGAAAGACTGGAGTGTCGGAATTCTTACTGGTGAAACAATGTTGAAATCGACTTGTTCATATATGAGATCATCCTTAAAACCTATTTTGAAAGTATTGTTTACAGCCGTAATGTTCTTGAAGAGGGCTGGAAAATGTATTTCTGATAAGCCAACCTCCCATCGTCCTTGGAAACGTAGCGTCCTTGGCAGTCGTGTAATAAAATGAGCTGTTGTATTGGAATGAATTTGTTCACCAGTAGGTGAGTTTGATGGTAACGTAACATAAAAATCAGTGTCTTCATACATGGTGGCTACTTTGATCCAACTGCTGTCAATCGCCACTTGTCAAGCATTTAAAAGATCTACCTCTCATACCCAGCTGTTCGTGCTGTTAGGGCAACCTTGACATTTCACAAAAGCTTCGCGAACACCGCGCCTCTTGCGCCAGCGAATAATCTGTTCAATGTTAAAAACTTCAGTCTTTTTCACCTTTTGTAACTCCTGATCGTAGAATACACCTGAGATCTCGCTGCCATTGTAATCTCTAATTTTATACACAACAGGTTTTCTATAAATGATTTTTGAAATCTCAAACACCTCCTTAGTCCAGTTCGGAAGATAGCCTTTATCAAATATGTTTTTCACTTTCGAAATACGTATGTAATGTCCAATTTGCAACCTTGGATTTGTTTGTGGTGCTGATTTATAATAACTCTGTTGTTTCAGCCATAGAGCTGGGGCATTTCTTTCATTGACATCAGCTGGCGCCATACCCAGGGCTCTGTGATTGCGGTGGTTGTAGCTTAACACGAGATCAGGTAAGACATCGATGTATCTGTGTTTGTTGGTAAACGTAAAAAAACTTAAACATCCTCTTTTTTAACGTACAGTGGAATTGTTCAATCGTAACAGCTTTCAAGTCTGATTCTGTGGCGATGAAATCGATGTTGAGTTATTTAAAATAGTGTTGAACGTGCTTGTTTAAAAACTCCTTCCCATTATCGCTGTTCACTTTTACAGGAACGCTACCGAGTGTGAAAATTTTTTGAAAGGCTTCTTGAAGTTCAAGCCCAGTGTTCGTTTTTAGAGGAATGGCTCACACATAGCGCGATAAAACATGCAGGTAATTAGAAATTGATAACCATCGTTATGTTTTGACAGACTGGTTAGATCGACCAAGTTCACTTGAATTGCTCAAATGGAGCATATACATGCATGCGATTACGTGGGTAATAATGTCGTACTGGTTTATGCAGTGTATAAGCTCTCACACCCCTTAACCATTTTCTTTTTCAGAATGATTTGTTTATTTAGCTAAACCTTTCACACCACCAGAACCGGCTACATTAGCAGAGTTAGAAAATGCATCATCCATGACCAAAATTTAAATTAAGTTATTTAAAGAACACATCTGTATTTATTTATTTATAAACTGGTATATGCGAGTTCAGATCCACCCTTTTAGACTGCATTAGTCCCTACTCAGATGCACACTTGCCAATTGAAACAATGTAGCAATTAGTTGAAAATTAAAAACAAACAATATTCCTTGAAACAGAAGTAGGTTTATTTAGAAGAAACTGTAAAAGGGCTTGGAAAAAATTTGATGGCTCAAGAAACAATAGTTAATTAGTATTAGGCAATCAATTTGAGGTGCCAGTATGTCAACCCCTTCCCATTTTGGTGGGTATTTAAGGGAATCAGGGGGTATTCACTTGTCAGACAGAATCACCTAAGTGGATTTTGCTGAGTGCATCAGGTCCCCTTACCGTCACACTGGTGCTGGTGCGGAGCATTATTACAACCGTGAATTATGAAATTAATTTTATTTTCAGTCTTAGGCCACCTAAACATGGCTGCCATCACATGAGTAATCAAGAAAAGATCATCAGCTATTCGTGTGACCCCGCCCACAATTGGAAACCTGATCAAAAAGTAATCAAAAATGAATCTCAAAATCAAAGGTAAATAAAACCACACCCAAAAGACCAAAAATGACCACACCAAAAACAGGACTACGCCCAAAACAAGGACCAACGCCCAAAAAAGGACCACACCCAAAACAGAGGGCCAACACCCAAAACAGAGTGCCAACACCCAAAACAAGAACCACACCCAAAAGGACAACCCAAAAAAATCCACACCAGAGGGTCAGAGTATGACCAAAAAAGGTAATGTCTTAGAAAAAAGCAGAGACACACCCTGTTAAATAGCCGCGGGATACAAATCGAGGGACAGGGTCCCAGGGGACCTTAGCGTATTCCAGAGGAGGCTGAGAACAAAAGAAAAAGTGTCGGCATCTGTTAATCTTTTGAGAAATCACCCCGTCCACATTCCTTCACCCGATCAGTACTACTCCTACTTCCGTTCATTGCGCTCATAGAAAGTAAGGCTGGCTGGTTCGCCTATGCGCGCAGAAAAGAAAACCAGCAGATCCATTGATGAAGACGCTGGAGGGAGAAAAATCCGTGATGCAATAGTCGCCATTGGTAACTAAACACAGTTACTTGAAAGGCAAAAGATTTTAGCACCTTTAGAACTGTTGCCCACGGATAATCTGAGTAAAGACGGATGATGTCAGTTGCCTCCCCTAGCGCGATCAATATTTCCCAGCCAATAATATATATGAGAGACATAAACATGTTATATGATCCTAATGTCAATGTCAGTGATTCATCTTAGGCCCAGAGGGGTCCTATCAGGTTGCTATAATGTAGCTCACTTTGTATATGCTGCATCAGCTCCACTGGAGAAAATGTTCATCCACTTTTGCGCAACAATTCCTCTAAAAAGGGAGATCACACTAACAACACAATATGCAATAATTTGAGATACAGCATATAAGGATCAATTAAACCAATTCCTTCAAATAAGCAATCTAGTAATCAATACATAATTCACCAGTGAAAAGAGCTGTTACAAATACGTGTTCCTTGAATCCACAGCCTGTCCGACTGCTCCGAAATCCTAAGACAGGAACTTCATGCATGCACCATGGCGAATCCACTTCGTCATTAAAATTTTCCGGCTAGAATTCTTGCATAAAATTCTAATTCAATAGCCTATAACTCAGGCATACTTCAAATACTGCATATCCCAGACATTCATAGCCTATGCATGCCGTTCCAAATTCGTCATACTGGAATAGTTTTTACAAAAGAAACAAAGCTGTGTCAATTCCTTCCTTTTCTTTTTACTATTTTTTCCCAAAGAAAATTCTCCAGTTTTATTTTTTCTTATAATACTTCCCCTTCTCATAAACAACGCATTTTCTCTGAAGCAAAGCTTCAACAAAAGAGCCTTAGCAATACTGCAAATTAAAATTGAGGAATCGAGACAGAGAGATAAGGCCATTATATTGCCGTTTTGAGAGGTTAAAAAAACTTTTAAAACCAAAACTGAGATAATGTGATAGCTCATCAAGCTGTCACATATCTGTCCCCTTAAGAAATAATCAACAACGAAATAATAACTCAAAACACACAAAGTCAAATTTTTAAAAGTATACAACAAAAATTAGATTAACATTAGGGTGGATTAATAAGTAAGAGTTCCAGATCTTTACACCACTTGGCAAATCCAAAGAAACATCAGACTAGGTTTGTTTTCAAACAGTAGTTATACGTGTGTAGACTAGATTTCCTGGAACAATCATACCTTTTTTATAACATTAACCCCAAAACTTAAAAAAGATACTACAGGGTGCATAAGGTATTTGAGGACACACCTTCGTTTGGCTACTGCTGCACTATATTAAATTGTATGTCCTTTCCGTTTCCGGAAAGCAAAATGGCGGACCATCAAGTAACACAATGAAGAGTCATACAGTAATCGTGGCAATAAAGGCAGAGCACAGCGATTTAGAGATATCACGATTTCTGAAGGTCGCACGATCATTTGTCCACAAAGTGCGAAAGGAGTTGGAGACCGAAAATGGCAATGTTGTACCTGTAGCAAAGCATAAATAGCATGCCTCACGCTCTGACATGATCAGAACACCTGAATTTATTCAGCAAGTGCAGCAGGCCATCGATGACAATCCCGTAACCCCTAACCTTTGGTCTCCTAACTCCCCTGACCTGAATCCGTTGGACTACTACATATGGAGCGTTGTGGAGAGAGAAGTCAATGAACACCCCCATAACACCAAAGACGAATTGAAAGCTACCTTTGTTCGAGTAATGACCAATATGAACCATGACCTTTTGATTCGCGCATATCGACAGTTTCGTTCTCTGATTGAAGCAGTTATAGAAGCGGAAGGCAGATTCATTGAATAGCCATATAACAAGGTTTCTTGTGTATGCTCATGATATGTTTCGATAATAAAGTTATTATCTCGACTTATATCTCTGTTTTCTTTCTTGACGTGAATCTGTCCTCAAATACCTTATGCACCCTGTAATATGAACACTGAATGCTCCAAACATGTCAATATATTAATTAAACACAAAAATTAATCACAACGTCTAGAGAAACACAATATCATATTGATCCTCCGATGTTGATATTATCTGTACATTGTGCCTTTATTCAGACTCAAGTAATCAGTCACTAAGAAAAACAATGTAAAATACAAACTGACCTTTACAATTCTGTGGATGTTAGAATACTTGAGAGAGACGAGGTAGGAGACTCCACTTGTCCACAAAAACATTTTAATACACCATAGATGAATACATTTCGGTTACTATGTGGTCTGCTTTAGTAGCGAGGAAGAATATATAGGCCAGAGCAGGAGGAGAATAAAGGAACACTTTAGTTATATAGCACATTCTAGCCACGGGACATGTAACAAAAGTAGATAATTTTAGGATCCTACATTGTGTTGACGAAACAAAGAAGTTAAACTTTTTGGAATCGCTTGAGATTTCTAAAGTTCCACCGAATAAATTATTAAATCACGAAAGGAAGCCCCCTAGACTTGTCACAATGGAACCTACTGATTTCAAAACTTTAAATCTGCTGTTTGTATCCAACCAATAACCGGATATAAGAGCAACTCCGTATACGAATTTTCTCCATATTTAGTTGTCTGTTTTTCTCTTCTGGGCTTTACAGGCTAATAATCCTTTTGCCAGTTAATTACTCTCTAGCTTGTTGTTATTTATTTTCATTGGGCACCAAGCCCTCTCCAATTCTGAATTTTTTAAACCAAACATAATGCTTTTTATTTTGATTGGTTCCCCCCTCATTATAAATACCTGTATCTGAACTTGTTTAACCTGTTTAGCAATCAATCCATCGTTATCGTAGAAAAGGACTCCTATTTATCCTCTGGATGACTTAACAGGTTCATCTGGCTTCTTTCCTAATTCAGCGTACTTCCCTTGGATTTACTCGGACGAGTATGGCAGGAAAGCATGGCTTCCGGACCGTTCGTTTTTTGTTTTTCCCTGCGCTGTTCGATTGTCGACTGTCAATTGTGTACCTGGATGATCACTTTCAGGACGATGAGGACGGACTAGCTCTTCTGCTCTCATTTCAGGTATCATCTCATTGCTCTCATTTCACGGTGCGACCTTTTCAGGGCGATATTCTCCTTCTGTTACGTCTTCTGTGCTGGTCCTTGGCGTTGTAATTAATATACCTGTAAACCAGTACATCAAGACGCTCATTATCCTTTACGGTCCCTGGCATTGGGATTAATTTCCTCGCAAATCTGACTAAGGACATTTCTCATCTCATCTATTATCATCCTAATAATTCACAAGTGGGTCCCTGGCTTAGAATTAATTTTCTTGCAAACCTGACTTTATTTTTAGAGCTAGGTACGTCCTTTTAAGGACGACTATTTCTTTTAAACATCTGACCAGATTACCAACAGCCGCTTCAGTATGCCAAATAAAGGAGAGTTCTCCCCGTAGCCCACGAGAAAGACAAGCCCTGGCGCGGAAAAGTCACCTGACCATCTTAGCCCGAGCAACAATGAAACCTTGCAGAAAAAACAGAATGATACACTTCCTCCACTTCGCACCCCCCAAGGTAATTACGTCCAAACTAATCAGGATAAAGCTTAAATAATTCCAGATTCCCTAGATATGCAGTTTGTTACTCCTGATAAAAATAATCGCGAGAGTCAACTCATGTCCCAGCGTGTGGAAGATGGTCTTATAAACTTGATGAAGTCCCACAACCTATATCGAAGATTAACATCGAGACTGGCGACATAGCTGCCATCATCAGAAATCTCATATTGAGGAAAGCTCCTGGAAGAGACAAGGTAAGTAATAACGCCCTAAGGAATCTGCCGAACAACATTATTAATGACATCTCAAATATCATAGCGATTGCTGGAAGTGTTCCTATTTCCCGACTCCTTGGAAGCAATCTATTGTGTTAAGTATCCCCAAACTGGGGTAAAATCCTGCAATTTCTGCGAGCTACCAATTTATCAGTCTACTCACGTCGATGTCCAAAGTTTTTTTTACAGAAAACAATCCTCACCAGGATCAAGGACCACTGTCTCACTAATGATCTACTTCGGAAAGAGCAGTTCAGCTTTCGTGCCGCCCATTCGTGCCGCCCAGATGCAGATATGGAGGCTTGTTGAAGACCTGAGCAACCCACTGAACCTTTCAAGTTATTGTGGCGTGGTTTTTCTTGATGTCAGTAAGGCATTCGATTAGGTGTGGCACGAAGGGCTAATCTACAAGATGATTAGAGACGAGTTTCCTCCTGATTTGATTTTGATGGTGAAATCCTGTCTTAGCGACAAGTTCTATCAAGCTAAAGTTGGTGAAAACTTCTCCACTCCTTGCAAGGTAAAGGCCGGTGTCCCAGAAGGCTCTGTCCTTGGGCCTGTTTTATTTAATTATTTTATAAATGATTTCCCAAAACCAGAAAAATGTAATTTAAATTTCTGTGCTGATGATACTGCCATCATGGCATGGGCACAGCAGCCATCTAACGTTATCAGTCTTCTGCAGAACGCCTTGAAGAAATTTGAAGACTGGTTTAATTGCTGGAAAATGAACTTTAACGTTGGAAAATGCAAAGCTGTGTACTTCAACAAAAAGCTTAAGCATCTCCCGGATTCTCTTGTCCTATTCAATAAGGTACTCAAATGGGTCGACAATTTGAGGTACCTTGGCGTAATAATCGACTCAAGACTCTCGTGGAACTGTCACGTGACTTACGTTCTGAACAAAGCTAAGAAGGCTAAGTACAGCCTCATAGCTCTCCTGGGTCGAAACAGTGCCCTCAACATCGACAATAAACTGCTACTGTACAAGATGATGATTCGGATCATTGTCCTCTATGGCATGCCTGCGTGGGCAACCATATGTAAAAGCAGATGGAGTGAACTCCAGTCTTTACAGAATCTTGCCCTGAGGTCCATTGCCCAACAGGGAAAAAGGACTGCAAAATATCATTACATCCACTCGGTTCTGAACGTTATTCACCTTGTAAGTTTGTCCAAGATCTCTTGAAGAACATGATGCAGACGATGAACAGCCATGACAATGACCTGGTGGCTGGAATACTAAACAAGGTGATGGAAATGAAGTGGCATTCAAAGTATACAATACTCTTGATGTCAACTTCGAAGACATTGGCAGCGTTTCCTTCCCGGATTATTGGAAGATGTGATGCCGCCCCCTCTCCCAATATTCTGACAATCATCAATCTTATTATTTTTTTCATAATGTGGAAGACCTCTGGGGTTAGTCAGGCTTCTTGCCTATTTCAGTGTATTTCATGTGGAATTTATTCTGGTTGGGTGACGTTCGTGAAAGTACTGCTTTCGTCCCACCTGAAGAAATGTACACTTCGCTGTTCGAATGTCGATTGTGTAACCTGAATCATATTGAAGAAGGCCACATGATGACCGAAAACAATACATCTATGATGTATTAAAATGTTTTTCTGGAAAAGTGGAGTGTCCTACTTCGTCTCTCTCAAGTATTCTAGCATCCACAGAATTGTAAAGGTCAGTTTGTATTTTATATTGTTTTTCTTAGTTATCATGGCCACACAGCCACAGTAGACCTTGTAATTCCAGTCTTAATAACCCACCCCTCCCTTGGTTATGGGATTCAGTGTTGAGCAATATGTTTTTTAACAGGGTGACTAGCGACCGGGAATAGTCAGGGAATTTTACAAAAAAGTCAGGGAATTTTACAAAAAATCTGAGAATTTTACAAAATCAGCAAAAAAAATTCGAAAAAGGAACAAAAAATTTGAAAAATATCATTAACATTCTATCAAGATAGATTTTTTTTGCTGCTTATGGTCATGGAAAATAACGTGATCAATGGGAAAAATCAGTGAAAAGTCAGAGAATTTTACGAAATCGTTTTGCCTGACACCCTCTATAAATAAAGGAAAAACAGAAAACACTATTCCACATAGATAAATTTTACTGACTCAGATATACATTTCAGATTTCAAAAATCCATTATCAGTGAATGGTAGGACTAAGGAATCTTTAAAATCTTTCTTGCATTTTTTTCCAAGGGTAGTGATCCTGTCTAATTTTAAGTGGGAGTTGATTTTTGATTTTAATTTATCGACTACGTCATAATTAAAACTACCAAAAAAGTTAAAGAATTCCATAAAAGTCAAGCTTCTTCTTCATACAATCAATAATGTGTTTGGAAAGCTAAGTGACCTAGAAGTTAAAGGATACCATCTCCACTTAGCGCTCAGTGTTAAGCAATACCCAGTATTATTTGAAAGGTTTCTTAGGAAAATGCATAGAGTAAATTACCACAAAATAGGTAAAAAGTATCGACGTTTAGCTAAGAAGTTTAAAAAACTGCAACCTAAGAAGTTTGATCACCACATTGTTAAAATCACAGCCGATGTCGTTCTCAACAAATCCAGTCACACCTTCACGAATGAAGAAAAATCCATTCTAGCAAAAGGCTTAAAATTCGCTCATAAGGACTTTAAAAAAGACCTTTTGTCTTGCATCAGTGGAATCGTAGGTTGTAAACCTAGTGGTGGTCAACAGAAACTTTTCAAGGAATTATGCACCAGACAACTCATCAAGAATGTGGAAACTTACCCCGGGAAAACAGCAGACCAAAAACTTCATAAGACCCTCACGACGCTTAAGAAGAAACCCGTTTGTTACATAGAAGATGACAAATCCAACCGCCTGGTAATTGCGGATAAAACCGCCTATGTGAAGTCTGTCCAGACTATGCTTGACGAAGGCCCATATGAGAAACTCTTCATTAACCCATTACCAAAGTTAATCCAGAAAACCAAGGACTGCATAAAAAACTGTAAGTTCATCTTTTGTAATACTATTATAAAGTTCCTACCTAGTAACCCTTGTGTTCCCCGGTTATATTGTCTCCCTAAGACGCATAAACCAGGTAACAAATAGCGCCCCATTGTTGATTGCATCAATTCCTCAACACATACCCTGTGAAAGTACATTTTAAGTACGTATTTGAAAAAACTGAAGTTGCCCGGGGAAGATTTTACTTTGAAGAATAGCCTGGAATTAAGTACGGCCGTGAAAGACTCACACCTTGCAGAAGGTGAACAACTGATATTCTTTGATATCGAAAGCCTCTTCCCTAGTATCCCGCTAACAAAGACATTAGAGGCCTTTCAAGAAATATTAGAAGACAACGACATCCCGTTAGGATTGGTTAATGATATCATGATGGTTATGGGGTGTTTAGTATTTAAAAATGTCAAATGACACACCGATGGGCAGTAGCATTAGTCCCTTTTTAGCCACCTATTTATCAGGAAATTAGAAAATGTCGCAATCAGTACTTTCAACTACTTTCTATCTGTGTGGCATAGATACGTCGACGACGTCTTTTGTACACTACTGTTTATAAAAATCGCAACACCCTGATGGAATAGCCCAATCTGCATTAAATTTGGAGCATTTGCATATCATGGGTCAGAAAAGAAACCATTAGATTTTCAGGTCAATACAATGCGTTTTATTGTCACATTAGTATCGGGTGAAACCACCGTGGGATGCAATTACAGCCTCTAAACGTCGTGGCATTGAGTCAAACAAGCTCTGAATAAGGGCCTGGGGAATGTCCTGCCATGCTCTGACTACACGGGTATACAGTTCATCCACAGTTGCTGCTGCAGGAGTCTCACGAGCCAATCGATGAGCAACCCTGTCCCACACATGTTCGATTGGGGACATGTCTGGTGAACGAGCAGGCCAGGGGAACAAGGGCGTCTGATGTGCTTGGAAAAAAGCGAGGACATTTCTGGCCACATGCGGTCGGGAATTGTCCTGTTGGAATACAGCGTCTGGAAGGTTCTGCAGGAAGGGGATGACCTCGGGTTGCACAACTTCCCTGATGTACCGGTCACTGTTCAGATTGCCATGGATTCTGATCAGACGGGAACGGCCATGGTAACTAATTGCACCCCACACCATCACCCCTGGCGTTTGTCCTGAATGACGCTGCAGGATGCATTCTGGAAGGTCGCGCTCGCCACGATGTCTTCTGACTCGTATCCTGCCGTCATGGTGCTGCAAGTTAAACCTTGACTCATCCGAAAACACAACTTGTTGCCATTCAGCTTACTACTGTTGGTGTTGATGGGCCCATTGCAACCTGAGGCGCCGGTGGTTTTTAGTCAAAGGAATCCGCAACAATGGTACTCGTGCCATCAATCCTCTGGAAATCAAACTGCGTCGTACAGTGCTAGCAGACATTGTCCTGCCTACTGTAGCACCCCACTGTTGTGCTTACACTGTGGAAGTGGCTGTACGATGCTACACACATGCGATAGAGGTGTCTGTCATCTCGCGGTGTCGTCGTGCTGGGTCTTCCTGAGCCTGGTCTTCGGTGTGCCCTGTTCTCTTCGCTCCACTGCCTCCATGCACGCATAATTGTCGTTGCATTACGTCCTACACGAGCAGCAATGTCACGATACGACCATCCCGCTTCACGCAGACCAATTATGCGTCCTCTTTCAAAGTCTGTCAGCTGTTGATATGGTACCCTTCGTCGTCGTCGAGGCATGGTGTTCTTTCAAGCAATTACTTTGAAAATCTAAACATTTATACTCTGACCCATTGTATGCAAATATTGCAAATTGCATATGGATTAGACCATTCCATCAGGGTGTTGCGATTTTATAAACAGTAGTGTATTTTTTACTCTTATAAAGAAGATATTAATGAATTCCTTGCAGCCCTAAATGGACTAAATCCATATATTAGATATACTATGGAAATAGAACAAAACAATGCTCTCCTGTTTCTAGATCTTAAGATCGTGAGAGTAGGAAACGGCCTACAATTTGAAATCTACAGAAAGCCAAACTTTGTCCCTGCCTACATCACAAAAGCTTCTAACCATTGTATGGCACACAAACTAGTGGTGTTTCATCACCAAATTAGACGCGCTCTACTTTTACCGCTAAATAATGAGGCCAGGGAAAAGGAATTCAATTTTATCTGAGCCTGTGCCAAGTTTAACGGTTTTAATTATGACGTAGTCGATAAATTAACGTCAAAAATCAACTCCCACTTAAAATTAGACAGGATCACTACCCTTGGACAAAAATGCAAGAAAGATTTTAAAAATTCCTTAGTCCTACCATTTAATGTAAATTTAAACAAGGGTTTTGGAAAAATCTGCAAGGATTTCAATTGCAAAGTGGTTTATAAAAGTGCAAATACCATAAAAAGTTATTTGAGTTCTATAAAGGACAAAATCCCCATAGATGAAAAAGTGGGGGTATACAAATTGAAATGTGTGTCATGTGATCATTTTTATGTGAAACCTGGTGTTAAAAACAGGCTAAAAGAACACCTTGCCTGCATTAGAAATGCTAATATAGGAGTATCAGCTTTCGTAGACCATGTACTAAACGAGAAACATGATTATGCAAAAGAGTTATTTGAAGTGGTGCACAGTTGTAGTAATTATAAACTATTGTATCTCTTGAAATTGTAAAAAAATAAAGCGACTAATAACCTATTAAACAGATGAGGGCCCCATGCCAGTATCTCCATGGTTGCTTTTAACAAAACACTTGACCAAATAAATAAATCATGTAATTCTTGCAGTAGACTACCCCCCCCCCCCCAGGTGTGATCGCTTTACTTTATTTTGTTCAATTTGGTGTTTGTTTCTTATTTTGTGTATTATTTATTATCGCTATTATAATGTATTGGATAAAGCTCTATGAACTTCCATGTTTTATATTTTTTATCAGCATTTATTAAGCTGACGACTTTTGTAAAGGTCAGGGAAAACAGACTCGTTTTGCTCTTATTGGCTATTTTGTGCTAGCGAGATGTTATATCTCTTTCCTCCGTTGTTCGATTGGTTTTAGTTTTTTCTAATTCGATGTTATATATATATAGCCTGTCTGTAAATCATTCACTGATGACGGATTTTTGAAATCCGAAATGTACATCTGAGCCAGTAAAATTTATCTATGTGGAGTAGTGTTTTCTATTTTTCCTCTATTTATTTAAGGTATCCACAGTTTCGGCTATTTTTCTATTTATTACAGACACCCTTTTTTGATAAAATTATATAAAAATATAACAAATACGTTTGTAGTGCCACACCAGTTAATGTGTTAACAAACTTTCAACCCTCCTTTTCCCCCCATAGGGGTTGAATTTGGAAAAAACCCATTCTTACTGCTCACTTACATTTGTAACTGACCTTAAAAAGCTGTGGATTCTTGTATAGAGATAAAGGAAGGAAATCACTTGTCCACAAAATGACAATTCGTTTTGTGGACAAGTGGTTACCTTCCTTTCACCTCTAATCCCTTCTTTTCTTCATGCTGCGAGCAACATTCTATCACAATAAATAGTCTGTACATCATCATGTTTGATACTCCGAACCCTATAATTCACTTCAGAGATTTCCCAATTATACGAAATGGCCCAAAATATTTATATGAGAACTTCCAGTTTGTTCCTCCCATTATGAGTATCCATACTTTATCATTTAAATTGAATGCAGTTCCGTTTCTTCCTCTGTTAGCTCACCTGAATTTCTGTTTTGTCCTTGCATTATCCTGTCGTAGAGTAGAATCACGGGCCTCCATTAGATTTGGAACTAACTGCGATCTGATGTTTTCCTTACCACACACTGCGTTTGTGCACTCTTCATCCCATTCAAGTGTAATCCTTGGATAGAATCCATAGAGTAAATAAGATGGAGCCTCTCATTCTCAGTTGTTTGGATGGAAAACAGGGACATATCGACCAGCTTGTCCCATCTCATAAGGTGGTTCTCGCATAGAGCTCTGATGGTTTCCGCAATGCTCTTGTTGCACTGCTCTATGACCCCGTTGGACAAGGGTCTATATGCTGTGGTAATTCTATGTTGGACCCCTAAACCCTTGCACACAGATTGAAAGACTTCTGACAAGAAATTTGCTCTTTGATCGCTCAACACTGATTTTGGTATGCTGTAGCAACACACCACATTTCATATAAATGCATGTGCCACAGTATACGCTTTCTGATCGTGTGCAGGGATAGCCTCCAGAAATTTTGTCATAACATCTACGAAAACAATTAAGTATCTGTTATTAGAGACAAATGGCTGCAATGGCCCATTAGGTCCATGGCAGCAAGTTCAAAGGGTCTTTTGACATGGACTCAGTCTTGGTATGGTACTCTCCCTGACCTTCGCTTCGACTTTTGGCACACTTCTTACCCCTTTACGATTTCTGTAATATCTTTACCCATGCCCTGCCAAAAATAAATTTTTTTGATTTTGCGTATTGTGGATTGTGTATTTAATTCCCTTATTCCCTGCTTATGAGAAGGATTTAATTCCCTTATGAGAAGTTAGATTGTAGCATTGTTGAAAAGGAGCTAGAAGAAGGAGTATGTCTGGCCTGTACAGAGGAATGAATGCTGACATACCGATTGTTAAAATAAGGAACTCTGGGAATGCACGTTCAGTGAGATGACTTTCATTCTGGGGATTTACGTGGAGGAGACTGACTTGGACTCAATGGAAACTTGAGCTTCTTAGATGAAGAGCGAAGCTCGGAAGTCTGTCGAATCTGTGAGTGAGTCCGAGGAGCTATGATGACGGTTTGCACTGTCATCTGTCAGATGATGATGATGATGATGATGATGACTTGCTGTCTCTTCTGCTACAATGACGTCTGGGTCCTTTCTTACTGGAATCACTGGAGGTGGAGTTTTAAAACTGCTCCTGAATCTAATAGCACGCTTGCCGCACCAGTACCGATGGCAGCAATCGTTTTCTTAGGGTCTGCAGTATGTATCTGCTTATGACTGGTTCTACTTTGGTCATGTGACTTTTTAGTGCCCCGACCTATCTGTTTTGTCGGCTACATGCTGGACTGCCATCAATACTCTCAGGGCAACGAGGGTACTTGCCCACCATGTGTGAACACCTCATGCACTTCTTCAGGAGAGGGCAATCTCTCCTGACATGAGACGATTTCTTGCAGTACCAACAGCACTCCCTCCTTCCCTTATAGTACACAAAGATACATTCTTCATGTAAAATAAGGGATTCTGGAATGTCCTTGTCCAGTCTCATATCAAAATATACATCGCCATTCTGGAGTCTGGGAGTATCAGCGTGCTCTGGAGGGAATATACCAAGCACTTCCCAAACTGTAACATAAAATTTTTGATATAAGCCGTAGACAATAACAGCGAGATCCCCCTGACGTGGACTGTGAGGTGGCCAGGGCCTGGAAGTTGATGGTGGTGTTGCCAACCTTCACGCACTACACATCTACAATACGTTTCGCAATTGCATTTGATTTGCAGAGCACTGTCAACTCTCATGAGGAAAGTCTTTGCAAAACCAAGATGGAAGGATCCTCAGATGCTAAAACAGGTGGTATGCCGGATTTGGCATGCAACACCTTTATAAAACTGGGGACAGAAAATGGCCCTTCTGCCATGAACATGACCATTCTTTCCACGGTCACAGGAAATTTAAAAAAAGTCCTAAAGTTCGGGGGGAAGGGGGTGAAACCTCCCTCAGAGAACTTAAACATGGTCCCAAGGTGGCCATATTATGTGGCGACTACTGTATTCTTTTGTTTTTCTAAAGTTCACTCTAGAATTCACTAAATTTTGAGTATGATTGTATCTTTAACATTTTGAATTTCAGCATATTTCATTATTTTACTAATTTCAGATGTGTATTCATAAATATCAGACAGTAGCAAGGTTTGGACTTATGCACATGATGGCCACTAATTTGTGCGAGTGGCTTCTTATGGTTATCTAGGAATCAAAACATGAGATACAGCACTTATCTGAGCATGAAGCTTACAAGTAGAATAGTCACTCACACACAAACTTATAAACGTGTAAAAATTTCAATGTCCAAATTTAATGAAAAAGCACTTAATCACACTTTCTTTCCAACAGATCTCGAGCCATCTGAACACTTTCTATTGGATTCCGGAAACTTTCTAAAGTTCGATTGTCTTGCTGTTCTATTTTATTGCCCCTTTATAAGCTGATTGTCTATGCATTTATTCAACGTCAATGAGCGTGCACCATTTCTCACCTTGTCCACTCCGAACCTGTCTATTGCTACTAACGGGAGCTGAGCTTATATCGCGCTTTAACGTACACCTGTCTTGGTTTCTTGCCATCTCGCTCTCAAGTCCGCCTTCGGTGAGTTTACAGCCGTTTCATTTGCGCTCCCTGAAGCCGTATTTTTAGTGACATGTCGCGAAAATTATTTTTAATTTTCTCTCATTTAAACGACATTGTAACGTATAAATTAATCACGTTATTTTATTTTTAATTGACATTAATCGATAATGGTGCGCGGTAGTTGTGGCGTTGTGGTTCCGCAATAACCCTTTGTTTTAGTTTGATTTAAAATAATTAAGAAAAAAACAAAGTTTATTAATCAATGAGTTAAAAACCCAACTCACAGTAGAGCTATATTAAAACATACCAAATAAGGGAAAATATGATTGATTTTATTTCCTAACGTTCCTATTACTGACTAGTAATACATAAATATTGAAATACACGTCACCTGTTCTGCAGAACTATTTCTAAACACAGTAGAAATCATTACAACGAAAGTAAATTCACTATACAATCACACACGGAATAAGACTCGGATTAACAAGCATTTGGCATCATATACAAATGATAAACTAGGTCAAGTGATAAAAAAAAATCTGTATTTGACATCATAGTCACAATACTATACTGACCCTCCAATGAATTAACAAAAAACAGACATAATGTGTTCTAGAAACAGCAATAAATGGGTTTCAAACAACAATAAGATGTACTTGTCCTGTGACAGTAGAAGGCTAAGTGTAATACAGAAGCAAGGATACGTAAATTGCATATAAAATAATAAGATTTATTCACTCGAATAAATAAACAACTTTTCTTCAACTTGAAGTACAGAAATATAAAACTTATGATAGGAAAGACAAGACAGGGGTCGTTAGAACGATTCACTGAGAATACTTGAACGTGAGAGAGTTCATAACTATTTAGTCTAATATGTAGTAAAACGTCAACCCGCTGTATAGCAGGACACAACAGACCCTGTAGACGCAGTCGGCTCACAATCAATAACGACTGCGTAAAATTCCTCGCTCACCGAACCTGTGACGGGCAAGCGGGCAAAAGGAATAAATGATGTACTAATCCGTAGACAAAGTACAATAGCTTAGTACTCTGCCAATGAATATGAGTTTGCACTCAGTTAGCAAAAGAGAACGTAGTTAGATAACACTGGAACGTGGGCAAGTTGAAAGGCAGTCGTAAATACGAAGAGCACTAATTACGCAGAAAGCCTTACGAAGCAACTTGTCGCACGGAAAACATTACACACATCCTTTAGCCACAGTATTATCCTTGAAGCACACAGATGTTCGCTCAGAGAAAACTTAATGATCAACAGTTACTTTAACAACATATAATAGTCTTAACTTCGAAGCGCAATGGCGTTCACTCGTAGAAAACTTAATGACCAATAGTTACATTACAAACATACAATGGCATTAGCTTGGAAGCGCAATGGCGTTCGCTCGGATAAACAATTCGTAACAGTAGTTTACTCAGAAGCTTACTGCAGCTTAATTAAAAAAGTCGTTTACATAACTAATATGCGTACTAGAGTGGCATTCAGCTATCGGCGGTTAATTTAGAAATGATTGGCAAATTAAATAGAGAGCCGATCTGAAATGCCGATACGTGCTATCGAGCAAAGGATACCGCGAAAGCACCACAAAGTTCAGTTCGCAAAAAGTACTGGCTTACCCCGCTAAAGACTTCCGGATGTAGCCGTCAGTTGAACGAATATAGTTTATTGCATTAACTAACGATAACGTATACTTTTAATGACTTTCAATAGCTGATTCAATGCCTTACGAATTTTTAAAAGAGCGCGTACAACTCGCAACTCCTATCGTTATTGTAATAATGGAGGCTTAGCCAGAGACAAGTGAAAGCATAGATGAAGAAAACTGAAGAA
>JAHWFO010008810.1:221993-247933 GCA_023313115.1 Rhysida immarginata
ATATACGAGACGGTTTTACCACAGTTGAAAGAGATATCTTTCATCTGTGGTTTTACATAGATTGCATTATTCCATGTTGCACAATGAATTAAGAACAGTGATATCCAGGTTCAAATTTGCAACAAACTTTATTTTTATTTTTATACGCGTTTTATTTTAAACCATCTTCAGTTAAAAGTTACAAGATTTAATATGTGAGCAATTTATAATCTAATTAACATATAATTCTAATTGCGCCCATATGGACAATCTTTCATCCCCAGTCAATCATGGGCGAGTGGAGAGTGAATTTCTAGCAATTAGGTAAATGGAGAAATTTTTGAACAAATATATAAGAGAATATTATTATAAACGCATAAATTATAAATAAACTGATTAAATAATGTACTTAAATAACAAATTGTTAATCATTTAATAACACTGGACAACAAAATTTCAAAAAGTTCATGCTTCCGAGATGAAAAGTCATTTATGAATGAATTCAATGTGCTGAACACGAATATGACTAAGAAAAAGCTGAATTGGCTATTGTTTCTTAGTAATTTGCAAACGAAGAATGTTTATTTTGTGTGATTCTGCCAATGGTGGGTGCTGTACATTCTTTTCTCCAGACTTGGAGGCCATTCTTTCTTGGTGTAGTGCAAATCGATTGCTCTGCTGTCCCATAGACAAAGAAAATAGCAGTACTTTATATCTCTCTGCTGCAAACCCATCAACAGAGACACTATCTTCAGATTAGCACAGATCTACCAGCCATATTTACTCTAGTTAATCCTCTCCAACAGGTGCTTTAGACTGTCCTACGTCTCCTTCATGTACACAGCATACCCGATAGTTATAGATGGAAGATGGTTCCCGTGATTCTGAAAAACCGATAGAACCTATACAACGGACAACACATCAATATCTCTGCAACGAGAGCCAATCAACTCTTTTCAATGTGATATTTGTGTTCAGCACGTTAAATTCATTCAAGTTTGGGCATTTTCACCTAAGAAGCAATTTCGTTGTTGCCCAGTGCAATTAGCCATGTTAACAAACCAATAGGCAAGTGATTACATATGTAAATATGGACGGATTTAATGAGATATACTGTATGTACCCCTTATATTTATATAACTGTACCCAATTTAGGATAAATATAAACGTATAACGAATAAAAGCATAAGATGAGAAACAAAACTCTGAACTCTTAACCCAGTGTTAAACAATATTCTTAAGTATTAACTGACAAACCGTGAAGAAAAGCAGATACCTAACATTTTTTTTGGAATAACGAACAAACCAATTTATTTACAGCACTTCCACAGGGAAATCCCATTCATCTCAGTGAGCGGTTTCCAATTTTGTTTGTAACACTTGCACTTTCTCATAAAGTTATCTCAACTACTTATAAAAGTATAGAATACTCCCATATGATGCATATTGTCAAAGTGTGCAGGAAAACTAGCACAAACGTGTTTGCCAAATTTGTAGTCTTTATTTCTTTTCTGTCAAGTGCATGAAATTCCAGCAAGCAATTCATGGCGAGACCTCTAATTTGAATCTCCTGATACAACACTTGCAGTCGTAGATAATATTACCTGCAAACAAGGAGAGATAGACTTGCACTCATCTACCAGGCATGTGAATATGAAGTCGGAATTTTTGTACAGAAAATAGACGTTTATTATATGAAAATGATAATAAATATTTTATTCGAAGTAATGCCCATCGCTGGCTATAAATTTTTTCCACCTGTCTGACAATTTGTGGATGCTTAACCAAAAAAACTGTTGCTGTTTTGAAGTATACCAGTCATCGAGCCATTTTCCTACATTTTCGTAATAAGTGAAGCGCGGTTCAGCAAAATAAGTAGTAGTCGGAGCCAAGTCTGATGAGTAAGCCGCATGCGAAAGTATTGTCCAACTAAACTTTTCTTGTTCAATCATTTTCTTGACCACGTTTTGCTATGTGTGGTGGTGCATTATCATGAAGCAAAGTCACTTTGTGTTGCCTTTTTTTTAATATTCTGGTTGTTTTTCACTCAAAGCTTGATACAAATCGATCATTTGTTGTCGGTAGCGTTCGGTATTAACGGTTTCGCCAGGTTTCAGCAGCTCATAATAGATAACTTTGTGTCTTCCACGTTCTTCGTTTCTCATGTCAGAAACGCCACTTTTGAATTTTTTAAACCACTCAAAGCGCTGTGATTTACCACTCAGCGTAAGCATCGACTAGCATTTAATACGATTCTGCAGCAGTTTTCTTCAAATGGTAACAGATTCTTCAATGCTGTACGCAAATCGTAGTTTCCAGGCATACAATTCGAAAATACATGTATGCTGTTGTAGGTAAGTTGAAAATCTTTGTCAGATGTCAGAGTAAGAAAATGGCGCCAACGATCCCATTTGACGATAAATACATTGGCAGCGAGGGCCATTTATAGGTAAATTCCGGTTTCATATTTACAGGCCTGGTATTAAAGATGATGATTTTTGTGTGGCTTAGCGAATTTGTTATTTCTGACGTGTTCGTTCCTGAACCAACCTCAAAAAAATACGTCAGTAATAATTAAAGATTTGGAGATTTGGGCTACCTCACCATGGATTAAAGATGTGCAAATATTTCAATAATTGGTATATTTTTCCCTGAATGTTTGCATTGTTTTTATTTATTACCTCGTTACATCTTGATTAATAGAATTTAATTGCCACTTTTCGTGTCAGGATGACGTATGACCGAAGGGGGAGAGGGAGGGTTTAGAAAAATATGACGTGTACTGACACAGGGGGGAGGGGGGTATAAAATTATTTGGAAAAAGGATGACGTAATTTGTGGACGACCCCATACCTAGATTCTGATGAATTTACAGGAAACGGAATCGTCGAATCTCTTGACACTTCTGCCCCGCTTCCGTGCTTCCGCGCACGGGCGTTTCCATTCGCTCTCCTCGGGTTGATCGCAGCGGCTGGCTTAGTTCTCTCTCGAGACGCCCGAGCATCCACATTTGATGTGACGGCCGTTTTTGCTGGATAGACATACCTTGCCTTGTGATGCTTAAAAATGGACCGTGACAATACTGCACAAAGCAGAAGGAATAGTGGGGACTAGGGAACTGATTGCAGCCCCTTCAAATCTGTGAGATAATTCAACCTGCCCCGTAAATGAGAAAGAATATTAACTTTCAAAAATTAAAAGAGTGATTAACTAAATTGCACATACCAGAATGAAAATTAGGGACTAGGGAACTGATTGCAGCTCCTTCAAATCTGTGAGATAACTCAACCTGCCCCAAAGATGAGAAAGAATATTAAACTCTTTCAATCCAAAATAGTTTTAAATCAAACTGGTTTATGGATGCAGTTATCAAATGTAGATAACGACATTCATAAATAAAAAACACATTAAATGAAATGAGACGAAAAAAACAAAAGAATTGGACATCATGTTGGCAGCAACACAAAAAGAAAATGGGCAATCAACTTGGAAGGAAGCCTTGAAAGATAAAAAAGGTAAATAACATTAAATAAAATTCAAATACAAATTTCAAAAAGAAATTTCAACAATACAGACGCTTGTTGAGCGATGGAATCAGATAAAAAAAAAACAATCCAAACGCTTCAAGACATCAAAATTAGATTGTAGGTACAGTAAGAAGGCTTCAGAAGCAGGAGAATAAATGGCATCAGAGTCCAATTCGAGACAACCAGGGACAAACTTCAAAGAAAAGGGCTATGTCCATAAGGGCTGGGTGTAGATGGCCCATGGTGGTGAAGTAGAAAGAGCGAACTGAAGTGGCTGCTGACCAACGATGAAGAGAAGAAACATAGTACAGCAGTTGTAGACGAAAATTTTCATTAACAATTGTCACGCGTTTGGTCGTAACGAGGAAACAATAGTCATGAGCAACAAACAATAGCTAATACAGAGATAGAACATAAACAATGCTTGACCATGGCCTCCTCAATTACTCCAGACCTATTTTTAACGGATAAAATTGCGTGTATGCTCTTCATTGTTAAAAGAGGTCGTCAAAGACGCACCTAGTGAGAAAACCACGCACAAGGTATTGTTAATTTATAGGGCAGTTGCCTAATAAGCCTTCACGCTGGACAAATTTTTATTGTATCATTTTTGAATGAATAAAGGATTAAATTAAAAACTAGATTAAATAATTCGTGTTAGTTTCATTCACTAATGTAAACTGTCAACGGTGCGCTTAAGCGCTCGTCTGAGAAAACCAAGTACTAAATTTTGTATACCGTTTAAACAATAGATATCAGCTTTAAGGTTGGAGCTGAAGTAATAATGGAGGTCATGGCTTAACAGAAAAAACTTTAACCAGTTTTAGATAAAAAAATAAAACCAAGACAAAATAATAAACATGTGGTGTGTAAATAATAAACAAATAATATTTGCACATCTCAACATGACATCCAACCTGTAGTTTTGTTTGAAAAACTGGTATCTAAATTTAAAGTAATTTTGTTTTAGTATAACTTAATAATAATGACTATAGACTGGAGCTGATCCTCCAAACATCAGGTAATGATATTTGAAAAAATGGAGGGAAAAGGAGGTAAAGAATTTGGTTCTCATCCAGGTCGCAGAATTTTTCCGTCCATTTTTCAAAGAATATCATTAGCATAATTTGGTAGATTTTCTGATAATTTTTTTAGTTTTTGAATTGTTGTTGATGACTAATTTGTTTTCAGTAATTTCTATGGCTCTGGTAATAGAAATGTTTGAATACATATTTTCTATGACTAAAAACATTATTCCAAAATCAAAATTGGATTTTTAGTCACAAGTCCTCTTCAGAACACAGTTTACGAGCAATCAGTCGGCTAGAACAGGATACCAAATGCTTCGCGCCTGTGATCCGGTCAGATCTGAACTAGCGAAAACCTCTGTGTCTAATATCTTACCATGTGCTACATTTGGTAATGTGTCCCAACTCCTAATGCCTTCTCTCGCTTGAGGATGAAGACATCGTCTACGAAATATGTTTTCGGTATTTCTATTTTTCGTGAATTAGAAATTATCACTTTATAGTTATTATCGAGTAAGTTATAAACAATAATTAAACATAGTTAATAACTTTATAATTAAGTAGGTGGAACCCGCCAAAATTTGACGGCAAACAACTACGTGGTCTCATAAACAATCATAAATAATTCTCTCCACAAAGACGTCACAATCAAGAACTTTGCTAGCATTGATGATCAAATTAACAACAATTACATATAACAATTAACGACGATAACAATGATCAATGCGCATGCGCAGAAGTACCGATTTTGCGCTTTAAAATGTGCTATGCGTTTTAATATATAGGATCAATCTAAAATATGAGTCCATCGAGTAAGCAAACAAACTTGTCAGAAGAAAAATACATAATGATATACACTCTGTTTCAGATAAACAAAATAGTGGTTTGCAAATCCCCAGTTGCTGAATTGTTCTACTATATATAATTACAAATACCTGCTCCACTTGTCGGATAAAAATATAAGTGCTTTTGGTTAGCTCGTTTAAAATAGCTACCAGTTAACGCGGCCACTTAAACATGGTCCCAAGGCGGCCATATTATGCGGCGACTACTGTATTCTGTTTGTATTTCTAAAGTTCACTCTAAAATTCACTAAATTTTGAGTATGATTTTATCTTTAACATATTGAATTTCAGCATATTTCATTATTCTACTCATTTCAGATGTGTATCCATAAATATCAGACGGTTGCAAGGTTTGGGCTTATGCACATGGTGGCCACTAATTTGTGCGTGTGGCTTCTTATGGTTATCCAGGAATCAAAACATGAGATACAGCATTTATCTGAGCATGAAGCTCACCATAAAGGGCATTCTAACACTACAGTTCAAAATAACAGATCCATACAGAACGACACAGGTGAGAACGTCTCTATTCTCTATGTTAAATAAAACGTCTTAAAAATCACAGTTAATTAATTTTAATAGTTTGTATAAAAAAGAACCATACATAAAATCGAGATCAGCCATTTTCATGAAATACAGGGTGTCCATAAAAGATTTGACATATTTCATCTGCGTATTATCAAAAAAACAATACAGATAAAGAGAAACGGATTTCAACTGTAGCTCAAAAAGTTTTATTAAACCATGATAGTAGACTCCAACGTGTGCTCCTTGGGTCACACGGAGGATATCCAGCCGATAATCAATTTCTTGCCGTGTTCTTTTGAGCATATCGACATCTACCTTGTTTCAAGGACAATAAACCTTGCAGTGATTCACTTCAGTTTCCGCACTCAAGTGGCGAAATTGTGAAACACAAAAAAAACTTTTTCAGCTACAGTTTCATATATTGAAATCCGTTTCTCTTTATTAATTTTTTGGTAATACACCATAAAATGTGTCAGACCTTTTATGGACACCCTGTATAATTAGAATAAAGTAATGGCCAAATGATATCATTGCCTGAAAATTCGAGAATGATTTTCAAAGTGAAACCATTTTCAAAGTGAAACCCAATTTCAAATGTTTAATTGAGTTTCTTGAAATTCGATGTCATACGTGAAACATAGCCTATAAATTGTATAATTTACTTCAACATCTCTTTGTTTGAGTAATTTTGGTAAATCCTTAACATTTTAACAAATTTTCTTCATAGTGTTGAAATTTATTCCACGTGCTAATGGGAGAAGCAGTTATCTGTTATGCTTTGAATCTGAACTTTCCAAGTGAATTTTTAAGATAAAAAATATAAAACTATATTTAACTATATATAATTTATGTAAAATTTGAGTTAATGATCTGTGAAGGCTATACTTAAAAATTGATTATAGGGCAATTGCATCCCGAACAATTTCGTCCCATTATATGTATATTTAAAATTAGGACGTTTTAAATGGATTATAGGTATTTTCTTATTAGATATAAATGTTTTCTATGTCCACATGTTTAAAATTAATTACAGCGAAATCTCCCTAAACAGACTACCGACAGGAAAGGGCCAGCCAAGTGGTCTTTTTTTTAGAGGTGGTCCCAAAATGAGGTTCCCTAAACCAGGAACGTTGCTTACCTGCTGAAGAAAATAAATAAATCTTCTTTTCTTAATAAAATTGCCACTCTCAGTTAAAGGTAATGTTTATAATCGAGAGTAAGAGTACATTAACGTAATAACGTGACGAATTGCAATTTAAGGGCGCATAGCCCAGCGATAGCAAAACCTGATGGAAGCCACTCAATGATTATAAAGGCTCTCTAGAAGCCGCTAGAGTCCCTGTATAAAGACTATATACAGGAACTCTAGAAGCCTCAATAGATCAGCGCCAGCTATTGAGGAAATACAGCCTCACATGGCTCTAGAGAAAATCCCAAGCAGAAGCGTCTTAAACGGAGGTTTAAAAAAAGGGCGCTGGTATTAAAAAAAGGCGGCGGGAATTTCGAGAAGATTAGAAGCACAGAGGAATAAGAAACAGAGGGGAAACTCCCTATAGCCGCAAGAGAAATTTTTCTGAGATCACGTGACGAAAGTCAACCAATGAAATTTTCCTTAAAAACACTCCTGGCTTCGCGGCCTACTGTCGGTTTAGTTCGAGGTATAGTGGCTAGAAAAATAGTGTGGCAACGGCTACTACTCGCAATGCTACATGGTTGATTCCCGATTTGATGATAGTAGCGGTGGCGCTGTAATCGACATAGATGCGAGTTACCCGGGAGATGAGATGGAAATCTTAGGATGAAGGAGGGTTTTTTTCAGTTATATTTCGGGTGACTTAAGTTTATTTATAAAAATTTTGTGTGTTTCAGGTAATTGTCTTCCAAAGAACTTGAGAATACTCTTTAACGTTAAAATAAATGAAAAATATCTGCTGTTATAAATAAGTTGAATTATAAGATCAGAGATTGATGAAGGTATCCATCCTTAATAAGATAAAGCATGGAATATGAGCCCTTCCGAGCCAGAGAAATTACATTTTGAGTAATTAATCATTAAACATAGATCTGCTAAATTAAGTCTAATCAAATATCAACATAAAATCTAATAATAATATAATGCTGTACACAGCTGGCTACCGTACAAATGATAAAAAAAGAATCTTCACAGATGTTTCAGGAGAAAAAATTCAAGAGATGAGGCGTTCGCCCCTGTAACTCGGAAGTTCTCATATGTGGAATGCACAATATTGAAAAATATATGGATATACAAAAAGAATATCTTTTTCATATAAAATTCATTTATCACATGAATAACAACCAAATTACTTTTTTATGTGATGATAAAATATTAAATATCAGATATTTTAGGTTAATAGTTTTAAAAAAAAATTTCTTATTATTTTTAAAAAAAGGAAGATATATAATAAATTTGTATTTGAAGCTGTTTTGATTGAATTTCGTTATTTAAAAATTAGGACTTTATAAAAAATATTCTGAATTTCTTAGATTTTACATAAAGAAAAAACTAAGTGAGAAATATAGACAGAAAAGTGGTTTTTGAAATTTTAGAATGCAACAATAAGAAGGGAAGGGCTGCTATTTTATTGCAAAACTAATATCAGATGAAGAAATCAAAAAACTTATCTAAAGAAAATAATTCAGTGTGAAACAGTCGTGTATTTCACTATATGATTACTGAAAAAGAATAAAATCATTTGAAATTAAAAAATACTGCAAAATCATCTCTAAATTAAAAACAAAAACGGGGGAAGGTCGAAATATTATTAAAATGGTATATTATTTAATGTTCTGGAATGAAAATGAATAATAAATCAAGTTTATAAATTTTACGAAGAAATTAATGGAGCCTTATTGATGTAAAGCTCTGGATGTTTAGCTACTATGTTGATGTAGCTGCCATCTGGCGGCGTCATCATTCCAGGAATCAGATTTGAACGCTCGCTGCCACACTATTCTTCTAGCCACTATAGTTCGAGGTCAACGATATAAAATCAGTAGATCGCTTATGTGGCCGCCATCTTTGGGACAATTTGAAGGCGGCGAAAAGTGGAACTAATCTCTATTGTTAGTGTAGGCGCCATTACTGTGGTTGGCAGAACAACATCGCCAGCCAAAGCGCCATTACTATATATCCGCTTTGTTGCCAGCTGAAAAAGCATCCCCCCCCCCCCCCCCCCACCAACATCGTGCTTGTAATCTGAAATTTCTTAAGCGACCTCTCTCAAATTTAGATGCTTTTTAATAAATGCGGTATATAATTTCATAATTACCTGTAAACAATCATTCTGGTATCACTGAAACGACGGTAACATGGTTGAATATCGACATCTTTTATGTATCAACCAACTACGATATAAAAGATGACCAGGATTCTTACATGAGAAAGACGCAGAACGACAAAAACACCTTTAATTATCTATTACTATAATTTAAAGCTGGACAAGAAATCGGCATTGAGTCTTACTGTGTCTGTCTACGCAAACTTCAAACGTAAACATACGATGAAGGCCAACCAAAGCAATGGCCGCCAGGCTTTCAAATGGGGACGCGGTGGTGGCGCTGAAAGCAGCTCGTGAGCGATCTACTCATTTCATATCGTTGTCTGAGGCTAACGAGAAAGACAGGCTCCGGCACTGAAAAGTCACCTGACCAAGATAGATCTATTATCAATCCAATCTTCATTTTTTCCAACAAAGGAAAAAGCACTGATTGTTAAAACACAATATGGAAGCAGTGGTTGCTGCTAGGTGATGCAACCATGTATGACGTTTTCGCGCTCAGGCTTTGAGTAGAGGCAACACCTCCTAGAAAGAAAGCCTCACAACTGAAAGTCATGCATTTATCATGATACGTCGACCAAATCTACGGCTTATTGGTGGAAATACGATCAACAATGGTCGTGGCCGCCGAAGCAAAATCTTCTCTCACGATGGAAAGTGAGTGTTTCGGCCAAAGTGTATGCAGCACCCTGTGTCGGGATTCTGCGAAGGAGTACAGCCTGCAGCAGCTGAGTGCGATGACTGTTGTGTTAATAAGTTTTTGAATTCCGTAGATAACTCTTTGAATTAAGTCGTTTAATAACGAGGAGCCGTTGTGCATCTCCATACCACGAGTGCTTCATGTCGCAGTCTTCCCGTAACAGCCAAGCGTTTCACGTTGCTTCGGAGTGGTTTTCCGTGGGACAATTGTTTAAGGGTGTTGACAACGAGCAAGAAATTTCGACCAGCCTACTAACTGAAACCGCCTACGTTTTGTCGCCCTCATTAGCAGCAAGTGTGTTTCTGTGCCTCGTGTGCGTGAGTCAAGTGCCCAAAGTAGTTTATCTGGCGTTATCGAATGTTACAGTCTCTACTGAACAGACCTCGAGGGACAGCTTCAACGTTATTATGACCTGGGGCCCACAAAGACTGGCAGTGGAGGATTTAGCCGCAATTATTCGTATGCTACAAGGTAAACTCTCATATCTCTGTCATGTTAAATTCGTTCCTCACTTCTCGCTCCCAAAACGCCGCCAGTTCATTTGTCAATTATAGTAACAAATTAGTTTGCGTAGTTATTAATGCACATACTCTTTTCTAATGGCTGCGTTTGTTTATTTTTCTCTTTATCTTTCTAGAAAAAGAATTCACTGTCAGCCCTTAAACGCAGTATGCGTAGCCGCTTTCCTTTCCGGTTATGGCAGTGACCTTTAATCATGTCAGCAATTTTTGAACTTTGCATCGCAAATTCGTCCAGCTCGCCTAGCGTCTGAACTTTAAGAATTTCCTGTACTGCTTTTCCGGAATCAAAAAACAGCACTTAATTTCTTTAAAGTTAAATGTGTGTGTGGCCCTGATAACACTAGTCAACACACATGTTGTAACTATAACCAGATAAAGTGTTCTAGTAGTAATTTGTATGTAGAATTCGAATCTGCTTCTAGATTTTTTCTATCACGTCACGTTTCCAAGTTATGCACTTCGAGACTTCTATGTTAAAGTAATGGATGTGAAGAGAAGCGTCTGCAATGTTAAACTATCCATATTTTAGGGCCGCAATAAAATTAATCAGGCCCCAAACACTGAATAATTTTAAAATGTTTCATTGAAAAAAAAGAAATCTGTCCGTGCTAGAGAAATTTCAAAATGATATTCGTATTAAGCAGAAAAAACACTACCAAAAATCACCCACTTGAATTTGGTTAAAAGAAAAATCCCAAATTTTGTTAGACAGTGTAATTCTTCGAAGTTTAAGAGTTCTACATATAAAGTTTAACTGGTCAGAGACTTTTGTTTTCGGTGTAGACTGAAGGAATTTAATGGGCCACTCTAATTTTGTATATTGCTTTAATTCATTTACTTGCATTAATTCATTTAATTAAAGTATTTATAGATTAACACTTTTCAAAGAAATTTAATGTACAAGGTTTGACTGGTTTCGCCTGTATGTAAGTCCTGTTAGAATCGGACTCAGGAAAAAAAAATTTATGTCATCCTCGTGACAGAGGCTGACCTAAAATTAATTTTATTTTTGTTTTTAATAAAGTTAATTTTTTTTAACAATTATAACTGTGAGATAGATTATTTCTATAAACAATCACGCTATCACTGATAATATTATCTTTATAAATAATTTATCCGTGACAGTGTTACTGTATTTCACATTGTACAGTACAACAAGAAGGAACCCGCGAGAATTTGACGGCAAACAAGTATGTGGTTTCATAAACAATCCTAAACATTTCTCTCCACAAAGGCATCAAGATTAAGAACTTTGCTAGCATTGATGATCAAATTAACAACAACAAGTCAGGCAACCGAAATGCCCAGGACGATAGGATTTTAAAGCATTCGAGAACGAAAAGGAAAGCATTTGATTTGTAAAATATTCTTTCCTTGTTAAGAATTAGATGAGGTTGCTAAGGAAGCCTCTGGTTGCTAAGCAAGGCGTACTTCTAAGGGAAATATATAGTTCAAACTGAATAAAACTACATGAAAAGTTAAATGGAGAAAGTAGCAATTCTCTATAGATTAGAACATATACGAATCCTTTAATTTGTAAGCATTCCTATTTAATGAAATAAGCGTTAATTGTTGAAGCGTTCTGTGTAAGGGTCAATTCTTTCTTCATAAACTATTTCCAAAGCTTTTCTACGTAAGCAAGTACCATTGAAGGAATGATTAGCTACTAGCTATTGTTAAAATTTGCCTAACGCAAACTAACTATTGATAATATAAGGTATAAGTAATTATACATGCCATATCGTAGCATTGAAAGTTTCCAATGGTTTCATCATGGTATCATTAAAACATGAATCATGATACCAAATTAGATTATCATTAATTTTACGTTATATTCATTCATGACACATCATTTCAAGTCGTTTGATATATTATATGTCATATTTTAACATTGAAAGTTCCAATGAATCATAATGGGTCCACTAAACCAGTTGCCTTTGCACCAATTTCGAGTATCATTAATTTTACGTTATATTCATTCATGACACATCATTCCAAGTCGTCTGATATATTACATGTCATATTTTAGCATTGAAAATTCTCTTGACCAAAATGGGTCCACTAAACCAGCTGTCTTTGAACTAATTTTGACTATCATTATTTACCTTTTATTCGTTCATAGCACATCATTCCAAGTCGTTTGATATATTACATGCCATATTTCAGCTTTGAAAGTTGCAATGAACTATAATGGGTCCACTAAACCAGCTGCTTGGTACCAATTTCGACTATCATTAATTTTACGTCATATTCATTCACGACACATCATTCCAAGTCGTTTGATATATTACATATCATATTTTAGCATTGAAAGTTTTAATCAACCATAATGATTCCACTAAACAGGCTGCCTTTGAACCAATTTCGAGTATCATTTATTTTACGTTATATTCATTCATGCAAATCATTCTAAGTTGTATGATATATTGTATGCAGTATCTTTGCATTGCAAGTTTAAAATGAACCATAATGGTTCCATTAAACCAGGTGCGTTTGACCCAATTTCGAAAATTAATTTTATGTTATATTCATTCATGAGACATCATTCCAAGTTGTTTTATATATTACATGCCAAATCTGAGATTTGAAAGTTTCCACTAAACCATACTGGTTCCATGAAATCACATATCATTGAACCTATTTTAACTATCATTAATTTTACGGTAATATTCAAACATGACATGTTATTTCAAGCTGTTTAATATAATACATGCCATATCTTAGCATTGAAAGTTTCCAGTGGACCATAATGGTACCACTAAACCACGTACCCTTGAAACAGTTCTGACTGATATTGACCATCAAGGAAGACCATCACGTGTTTTCACTTAATTCACAAGCCTTTTCTCTGCTTTAGCTATGGAATGCCAAAGAGAGAACAGCATTTGGCAGTGCACAAGCCATTTATACATGGAATTGTATAGTGAAAAACGTGATCCCCTATATTATTTGTGACCTTTTGAACCGGAAGTAGTTCACCGATTTTTTCCACCAACGAACTCAGTCATCCGATTTCCCTATGTTGTCGAACGGCGAAAACTGAAGTCGAAACTTCGGAAGCGTTCGAAAGCTGCAGCACCAACCGACAGACAGACGGACCGACAGACGGACGGCCGCACATTGTGAAAACATAAATACCACGGTCTATAGATATTCATGGTCATACTTTTTTGCGCGGCAGCATACCTTGGAAGCGATACCGTTGGAGTGTTTGCACGCAAGCATACCTCTTTAACAATGGATGTCACAAGGAATTGTGACTAAAGGCGCAGGCATGGTCTGTTAATCCTCTGGTCTGTGCACTCGCGCAAATTCCATTGTTGGAGGCTAACAATTGAACTTTGGTATTTACTTTGGCTAAGGTCAAAAACTCTCACCGGTGAGAAGAGTTAGCGCTTGGTCAGTCAGAAATCCCGGTGAGAAAACAGTGACGTCATTTTAATGCGGTCAGAAACGCGAGTTAGTGCTGCTATGCCTAACCGGTTAGTCTAACCGTCCTCACCGAGAAAAAGACGGTTAGCTCAGTGAGAAATTACGTCATCATTCTCTCACCGGTGAGGGTTTTTGACCACAGCCTTTGGTAAAGTGGCGCTGCATGTACAATCGGCCCAACTGTGCGCCTTATCGCCAGATAGAAACTTTACTTTCATTTTCAGTTTCAATGAAAAACTCTATCGCAGATCACGGTCGGCCTTACCATGGATGAAGAAAAGATGGATGGGACACTCCATTGCCGTCCTCAGTGAGTTTGATTTTGGGGCGACATCTGGAGCTTTACGTAGTACTAAATATAATCATCTGCTTAGATTGATTAATAAAATTAAAAATAGACTAAAAACAATAAAATAAAAAATATAAAAAAACTTGCTAAACGCACTTTTATCTTAAAAAGCCACTTAATATATGAATTTCTTTTTTAAAAAATTTCTAGGACTACGCAAATCGAAACGATGGTGGTGAAGTTTCGGTTTAGTACTACGCAAAGCAGAAACTGAAACTATTTTTCTTTATTTCCCAGACAGATTTGGTTTAGTACTACGCAAATCCACAGAGAGCGCCACTGAAAAAAAACTCACGCTCGACGCATAGGAGTGTCCCATCCATCTTTTCTTCATCCATGGCCTTACTGCGATCTATGCGGCACCTGACACGATCTGTTTTCCTTAGCTTCTCGAAACAATGGAAAATGGCCGAAGCTCGATGACCATGTATATCTATAGACCGTGATAAGTACCTATCGGTCCTAATTAAATACAACAATTAATGACGATAACAATGATCAAAGCTCATGCGCAGAAGTGACGATTTTGCTCTTAAAAAGTTCTTTGCGGTTTAATATACACTGTCATATAACTGAATTATGACCACCCGCTTAGTAATGGGAGTAGCCACCCTTCGCCGCTATAACTGTCAAAAACCAAAATTCATTCCAGCCTTTTTTTTTCTTTGTAGACAGAATATATTCCTGTCATAAACGTTTTTTTTAATTTCACAAGTTTTGTTAATAGTTTTTGTTTCCGAATAAACATGTTTAATTCTTTGAAATATGTTTTGAACCAGTTCTTTTTATATAAAACAATTTTCTGGAAAACAAAAAGCAATCATCATATGTAACAGGAATCAAAATGGCTTCCTGCAACAATGATTATCCATACTTTCTTTATACAATGCTTTAGGAAGGGTAGATTCAGACTGTGGAGAAAGAACATTTGTTTTTCAACCCCTTTCTCCTTAATTTAGGCTCAAAGTTGGGAAATTTTCTAGTTTCGCAAATTTCAAGGTCAAATATTTCAAAGGGATGATCAGATAAAATTTTATTTTTCTCACCAAGATAACACTCCTAGTGCTCAACAAAATTTGTAAGTTTCAGGTAGGCTCTCAAAATATGTTAAAAAGGTTCACTGGTAAGTGGTTGGAAATATGAAATAAATTTTTAAAAATGAAAAACCATATTGTTATACTCGGTTAAAAATAATTTTCATCCTGTTATACATAATACAATCCAATTTATTGTAAATTCTAAAGCAGATGTAAAATGAAAACAAGAATTTAAAACTGAAGTTAATGCATTTAATACGGGTTGTCCCACTCCCTGTCGGACACTGATTTTCGCTTATTATTGGATGTTTATAAAATTTGATACGGACATACCTGGGTGTTTGACAACTGTGGTGACCTCACAGCAAGTGTTGGATGTGTGCGCCGTTATCATCTGCGTGTACCAGCACACATCTCTCCATGTTTTGGAAGGTAGCCGCCAGCATATCGAGATTCACAGCGTCAATTTCCCGCGGAATCTTGTCTTAAGCAAGCGTCTGTACGATTAGAATTAATGACAGATCCAGGAAAATTTTATTGCTTTCAATTTTTATGTTTGTATGTCTCTTCTGACAGCAGCAGCATTCTCCTTAGCAGCATCATAACACATGGCCATGGCATTCAATTCTCTAACAGTGTACTCAGTCATCGTATTGTACAGGGTGTTGCAGATAATTACAGGGCAGTATAACGGGAAGCCTACCCGCTCGATTGCAGGGGCCGGCTCGACATCAAATGATAATTGGGTAATTTTATCAAAAACATGACAGTTTTGACGTTCACCCCCTCTCTCCGACTGTGGAAACTGCTGGCTGCTGCAGGCCACCTTCATCTCCCTCCATTCTGCCAATCTACCAAGCCGGCCCCTGCAATCGAGCGGGTAAGCTTCCCGTTATACTGCCCTGTAATTATCTGCAACACCCTGTACAAGAAATGTCATATGTATGAATGTTGCTTTTTATGCCAATGCAACAGGAAGGTGGCACCTTTGTGAAAACTTCACAAAATATGCAATACTGGATAGGGTATGTGACATGATTTGCATGTAAACATGTTTCCATTTCATTTTTGAGTGATTTGTGCATCTGAATATGATGCGAATCATAACGGAATGCGGATCAAGTTGATACTTAGATATTGGTCTTATTCTGTCATGATTTACGAGATACAGCTTATATGTCCAAATTTGCATAATTCAGATCATCAGAAAGTCACGAACAAATTGCCTACCTACGATTTCCTATTTGTTTGGCTGCAGTAGCTATCAAGTAATTACAGTGTAGAATAGGGAATGAAAAAGTCCGCTATCTGGACTCGAACCGGGGACCACGAGTTTCGCTGTCCTAACCAATTGAGCTATCGCGGACAGTGAATCGCCAAGGTGTTACACTGTGGGTTTATGGTTTCCATGAAGTCGCGTGTCAGCTCAACTGGCAGAGCAAGCTCCAGATTTGCAAGTCTGAAATCTTCCTAACCCTTCTAAACCGTCAGAAAAATTGATGAAAAAACATGCTCAAAGAGAAGTGAAGAAAACTGAAGAATATTCTTCTGTGTCAAGTTCAAATTTACTAGTTAGGTGAACTTTGAATCTTGAACAGAAGACATAGGCAGATAGTTGAATAAACAAAAATTTTAATAAACTCCAATTCGGTTTAGAATAAAGTACATAAGCAGGTAACTAAATAAAAGTAAAGTGGAAGCGTAATTCAAACTCTGCTTTAGATTATACCGTAAGTTTGCAATGTCACTTTAGCTATTCTGAAACCACAGAGGCAATATAAAATAATTTAAACAGATATAGGAATATAGAGAGTCACAAGATTCTTCTGTTGACTCTTGGAACCAGGTCAACAATTATATAATGGATATCTTATTGGAGTGATAAAGTTGGAAATTTAAATTAGACAAACAACCAAAAATCTTAATTGTAGCATCAAGGTCTGCTGCACTCATTATGGGCCACTTCCCACGCTGCTACCGAAGAGTGTATCCACAGAACAATACAGCAAGTCCTTGTCTTCGTTCATACTGGTAGATGTCTAGGATGATAAAGGAATAAAGAGACTTTAAATGTAATTGAAGCTAACAAAGTTTGACATTATGGCTAATCACATATAACAATGTTTCTCGGAATAAAGACAAGGACTAAATGGTTAAACACAGGACTAAACATTCACGTCCACCAGTAAGTAAATAAAGAAAAGTCTGAGCACAGAAATTCTTCGTTGAAGACGCAAAGCCATAGCAGATTATTTTTAAACAGTGATAACTTCCGGATGTGAAATTTAATCTTCGCAACCCTCAATTACGCAATTCGGATGCTAGCTACAAAAAAAGATAACAACGGTTACCTCCAATATGCAATAGTCAACCGTACGAATCGCCAATACGATAAATCAGGCAATAAATATTCTCACGACGTAATAACAATGAAACAGTTTTTATCTTACAATTTATCGAGACAAAAGATAAAAAATGTTCTTTGGTAAACAATAAGTCAATTAGTTTAATACTAATATTCTTCCACAACCACTTCTGACGAAAGCGGATAAACCGTAGGGAAAATATGCCTTCAATTTTCTCAAAGTCCACATATTATGCTGCTCAGAGAAACTCCGAATTCAGCGCCAATAAACCAATTCCATCTCTGTAACATTTCTTGTTATGTTAATAGTCGGGGCCTGGCAAATACGCGGCGTCACATTAATTTCTATCTCGGACAACGTAGAATAGGAAATTTTACTCGTCTGTAACGGATTCGCTATTACAGCTTTTCCTGAATTATTCTCGTTACTTCCCATATGATCCGTTTGCCTTTCGTTGTGACCCACACGCGTAGGACCGCTGGAAGTTTCTTCCTCCGGCGCTTTCAAAGCTTCATCCTCTCGTGCTCGCCTGGAACTAACTAATCCTTCTGATCTTGCTTGACGTCACAACCTGACGGGAGTTCAATTCTCCTATGGAAAACCCTTGATCTGCGATTTCATGGAAGTCCATACGGACACATTGTAACTGTTCAAAATAGCTCAACTTGGTTAGAGCAGCGATTGATCCTTGGTTCGGGTCCAGGTTCCGGAATTTTTACTTCTATTTTTACTTCAAGAAATATTTGAAGAATTTTCTTCAGTTTTCATTACTTCTCTTTGAGTTATCAAGTAATTTGAGGGGGTTTAGATTTTTCGTCCTTTTGTATACCTCACAGATATTTCAAACACATACTCAAAGAGATTTCAACATTTCAAGATACAGTCGAAACTGGATAACTCAAATTCATAGGGGACCGGACCAAAAATTCGAGTTACTATGGACTACGAGTTATCAGGTTCGTCAATGGATGGGAAAACGAAAGCGACAGTTGTTATACAGAAGTGAAAAACGGTCATTTTAAAGGAGAAACACATTTATTTCATCGTTTAAAATAACATTTAAAATAAAAATACATACCATTTTGCGAAATATTCAGAAATTATTGTTTGTTTTAAAGCGTGTACTCGCGTTAGGGTAAAAAATTATTCAAGTTATAAAAAGAACTAAAAACGTGATTGGGAACATCTGGATTGGTCATTACATACTTAACAAAATTCTCTAAACTTTTTTCACTTCAGTAGCCGTTACACTTCTCTTCGGCTCTTATTCCTGTACTTCTTCTTCAACCGCAACACTGTCGACATTTTCTGCATTTCTTTCCATGTGAGCAGCTACAATGTCGTCGGCAGTCAGCATTCCAGAAGTGTACACTTGATCATCCATTTCTACGAAATCACGAAATGCAACGTTTTGCAGGGCATCCCTCTATGCTTCTCAAAACCTCCCACTCTTCAAATTCACTGTTGTTATCGTCATCTTCTGTACATGTATTTCTTTCTTCTTGATTAATTTTAAATCCATCTTTCATGAAGCAGTTCGCAATGACCTCCTCCCACGCTTTACATAAAACATAAACAGCCTCTAGCACGTTCCATTTTTTGAATCCCATTTTCTCTTCCCAGGAATGCAAAATCGAACGAGCTACATCTCTTTTGTAAGCACATTTCATCGAGCGAATTATTCCTTGATCTAGAGGCTGCAAATGCGACGTTGCATTTGGCGGGGAAAACCTGACCTGTAAATCTGATAAATTTATCATTTTTTAAAGGAAATTTATGGCTTTTTTGAAAAAAAAAGTTCGTTATATTAGGTTTTATTAATAAAATTTGGTCGACTTAAAGGGTTAAATTAGCGTTATTTTTCACTTCAAGGGGTCGGGACTAGAGGAAAAGTTCGACACAAGGGGTTTTTTGACTTATAAGGTTTCGAGTTATCCAGTTTCGACTGTACACAAAAGAAGAGAAGTTCACTTCTAATGGATCTCGTAAGGTGTCGTAAGTCAGCTCCAATTAAGTGACTTGATATAACGATAGTTAAGTACGCATTTTGGTTGTTTCCGTCAGCCAACACGTCCAATTATATTTAATGCAATAATTTCAGCTGTATATTCTCGTTTTCAGTATTTATTTTACGTTTGGATTTCGAATTTAGAATAAATTGGATTCTATTAAGTATAAGAGGATGGAAATTATATGTTAATCAGAAATAACGTCTCGATTTTTTAAAACTTTATTTCATATTTCCGAGCACTTAGTTGTGATCATTTATAAACATATTTTAAACCCTTTTGATCCTCAAAATGAAACTTACAGGTTTTATTGACAACTTGGTGAAAAAAATTAAATTTTCATCTGGTTCTCCTTTTAAAATATTTGATCTTGAACTCTGAGAAAATGGGAAATTTTTCCAAATTTGGGCCTAAATTAAGGAGAAAGGGTACGAAACACAAATTATGTACCCAGTCAAAATGTATCCTGCCCATATTTTTAAGAAAAAGGTTAACAAATTGTCCTTTCATCTCCTAGGTCAAACGACTTTGCTCACGAATACTGCTAAATTCAAAACTGATTAAAAGATTTTCAAACATTCCCATACATTTTCTGAAAGATTGTAATGTTCTTTTAATGGCAATGACAATCGGAAATTTATATCATTAAAGTGAGTGAAATGGTAGCCATTTTTCCATACCCTTGCAAGGCCGTTTTTTACCCTGCCGTAGCGAAGAAATATGAGGCTAGATTCAAAACGGATGAAAATAAAAACAAAGTAAAAGGTCAATAAAAATATTGTTTTGTATACTTCACAATAATAAGGTCAACCATGTGTATCTGAAATAGTCGAACAACCTCGTGGAATGACCCTTCACTTGGTCGTTTTCTCGTGGAATGACCCTTTGAAAAGGTGGCATAGCATGACAATAAAATCTTGCGACAATCCAAGAAGGAGCTTCAGCTGTGACGTAGAAGTAATATTAAATTCGAAAATTTCAAGTCTAACTAAATTTACTAATAAACAACGGAACATCATTTAAGTCTTTCCAAATTTACGTCTATTTTATTCTTCAATCTTATTATTAGTCTTATGTTAATATTTCATTTTAAATTTCTAATTTGTATTTTTCTTTTGATTTTAGATGATAAAGCCTATTCCATCATCTCAAACCATGACTTCCATATTTTCAATGAAGGTCTACAGCTTTGTCAACGACAAAGTGTTCTTGGTCAACTAGTCCAAAAAGCGAGTCCTTTCCTCTTCCCATGCACTATTGAATACAGTCTCATTTGCGCTGCCATTTGCTACATCATGTGGAAAAACATTGGAAAAGGTATGAACAAAGACCAACTCATGAGAAAGTCCCATTTGGCATCGCCGACTCATGCTCAACGTCACCACCATTATAGTGTCGACTGCACCCATACCATGCGTGGACTATTCACAGGAATTCTGGTACTCGTAGCTGCTATCATTAGTGTTATCTTGTTCTTTGTCCTCATCAACCGGCCAGAATATCGTACCTTGGCTGTTCTCGAGGCGCATGTATCTGAACTAGTACTCTTCTCATTGACAACGATAGCCGTTATGGTGGCTATGGCCCAGATTCACAGTTTACCTTATAGCCCACAACGCAATATAGAGTTGGATAGCATATTGTTGATCGTTGCTCAGCTTGGTGTCTATCTTTTCAGCATATTTAGTATCATTAGTGGGCATCTATCGGAAGGATATGGAGCTGTTTCTGTTCTGGTAGTTGTAACAGCTTTTTCGAGGTTTTTCCAAGCAACTTGTCAGACTGTCTTCATTCTAGATGCGTCTCAACGAACAGCTAGCTTGCCTACGCATGCGCAGAAAAAGCCCGGCCGGGAAATGATAACATTGCTACTTGTTTGCAACTTTGCTATGTGGATCATCAAAACGATGAAGACGGGACGACCTGAATCTAATCCTGTTCAGCAAAATTTCTATGGCATGTGGGGATGGACTATAATATCCCGTGTGAGTACGCCACTTGCTATCTTCTTTCGCTTTCACTCGACTGTGTGTCTCTGCGAAATATGGAAAAAATTATACAAGCTGAAGAACCGAAATCAGGAAAACAGTATTAGCAATTGTCCAAGTATCGCTGAATAAAAGAAAATACGTGAAAAATAAAAAACTTGAAAATTATAGGTTTACAACAAAAATAGAATCTTTACTTTCTTACTGAATTTTTCTTGCTATGAATGTGGAAAAAATGTTAAAAGTAGGCAACTGCCATATAGGTCGTTATTCAGGAAAAGATTATCTACCAAGAGCAAAAATATTAGACGTCTATAAACTTCGTCAGCCTTAATATAATTCCAAAAAATTAAAAGGGATAAAGAGATGATTAAAAAGCTTAACATATATTTACTTTAAACGTTGATATTCTGTTGCATTTTTAGATTGGAGAAACTAGAACAGTATCCAGTTTTGAGTTTCACTGCTCCTTGATGACCTGAGTGAGCGACAGTATCGAATATTGTGTGATAATCAAAGTTGATATATAAACGCTCAAATTGCCGTCCATTGTTTTCTATTTATTTAAAACTAAGATTCTTTAGTAATTGCCTTTATGATTTGAATGTATAAAAAATGCAAAATTGGTCAATCGCTATTATATTCAAGAGATGATCTGTCATGAAATCCTTTAATTCATAACACCATGTAACACAAATTTTGTTCCTGCTTTGTAATCATTTTATTCCATTGGGATATAATTAAGAAAGATGGAAAATAATACAAACTAAACTGTTAAAACTTTGCTTTTGTGTTCAGGAATCACACAGTCCCTCCACAAATGGAACATTTTTAAATTAACAAGAAAATTCAAACTGAGCCCCAAGAAAACAAAACAATTAATTAGGCAAAAATGCAAGAAAACAGAAAATTAAAAGACCGAAGCACAAAAACACAAAGAAAGTTATATTTTCGACCAAAGTGTGTCCCGGCCCTGCAATATTAACTGCTCTGAAAAAAGGCCGGGGCACACTTTTCTCAAAAATCTAATTTCTGTAATGACGAAAACCCCTCGTTTTTTCTTTTTATTATTATTAAACTTTCCAGAGAAATAAGTACCTTTATTTTATGTGAACTGTTTCCTTACGAACCGCTAAAACTTTAATATCAGGTAGCTATATCAAACTCCTGACGCTAAAGCAAAGTTTCAGAGAATTATCCGTTACTATAATTATTATTTAGGTTAAATAAATACAAAAATAACAGTTATATCCCGGGAACAAAAAAAAAAATTAAATTTTGTTACATGATGTAATCAAAGAAAAACATACTTGTACCCGTTTTTTATTTTTTATATTTGTTTTAAAGAAGAATTCCAGTAAATTTATTTTTTGTTGCTGTTTATATTTGTATTCTCTTTGTACTTGTTAAAATGTTATCTTTACCGATTGAAACGTTATCTTAATAATTGATCTCACTTCCAGTATAGTGATTTTGGTAATCAATTTCTCACCGTCGTATCCGTCTATTAAGTCATGTTAACACGGTAAAATTTGATTGCCTGGTTTGCGTAGTTCTTTTATGACTTTCTCAAAACAGATTTTCTGAAGCGAATCTTCGCTCGGCTGATACTGTCGTGATAAGGAACGCTTGATTACAATAATAAGTGACACGTTAACGTAAAGCGTGAGGTCCGTGTGGAACATCATTGATGACGAATTTCACATTCACATTCATCTCCCGCAGAAGTTGTTAAGTTTCAGGCAAGGCTTTTTCTACTACAGGTTGGAAAATTGCGTGACATCACTATAACAAAGTTTTGTCCTATTTTTTATCCTTTGCTTGCCAGATGGCGCAAAGCACAGTGTAGTGGTTAGATTTCTGATTGATCCTATAGGATTGGTAATGAAAATCGCTGAAACAATTTCAATTTAAATGGTTTCTTTATTTGATTTTCACTTCAAAATTTTAAAACTTTTATAAATAATTAATTTTAATCGCTACCATGAAATAATGATTAAAAGCAATTTTTATATTACTAGCTGAGATGCCCGTCTTCACCGAAGTTTTCAAGGCAAAACGAAGGCCGGGTATAAGTATCTATCTACTCTAGGTTTAAGATTTGATCTTGGGACTTGTTAATTTTCATGAGCTGAGCAAACGGGAAATTGTCGACGTTTGAACTGTACAAAGTGATCAGTCGCCTGTAACGGTATTCTTGGTATTAAAATGAATTGCCTGCGTTATCCCCGCTGAGTATTGTAGCTTGTATTGAGCCTTATTATTCGGAATTGGCTGTTGTATTATTCGGAATTGTTTTAATACATAAAACGTTCAACCTAATAACCGTCAACCCTACAATTTGCCGACAACTTCAGACGTTGCTGTGGTCTCTTACCTGGCAAGGAGTCAGTGCATATAGTGATATTATTTTGTGCCAGGGCACATAAAGTAGAGTTCGTCGGATTTTAGAAAATCACTCATAGGATGATCCTCTGCACTATGTGCTTATGTTTCCGTACGGAACCCAAGGATGGCATATTTTGTGCAGTCGAAGAACAATGCTCTGACCAAACGTGTTACATACGCGAGTTTTATGCTTACGATCTTCAGATTCATCACGTAAATGTTTAAGCTCGGCGAAAACGGATATATATAAAAAAAATCGTACTTTCCCGTCTTCACCGAGCTTGTCAAGGCAAAACGAAGATGGGAAACAAAGTTGTTTCTGTTTAAAAAATGTATTCTGAAGGATTCGAACCCACAATATAAAGGTTGTCGAACACCTCAAGTAACCAACGCGCCAAAATAGCATTGCAATAATGTAAGTAATTTTTTATTACAAAAGTGTAGTGCCCGGCGAAACCGAGCAAAGGCAATAAGCAACATTAAACACCCATATATATTTAGTACCTCGCATGTCCAGGATCTGCCTTTGCATAGCAATTCTGCATGTTGCAATTGAATGGGAGTATTACAGGTTGAAGTTACATTTAGATCCAGGCATAGCTTGAACATTAAATGTGCCGTTCGCCCGACCATTAATTGAAGTGCTGCAATTTCACTCGTTGCCGTTGCCAGGACAATTTTGCTTTCCAATCGAACAGTCGCCAGGACTTTTTCCAGCAAAATATGATTTACCAGTTTCGCCATGACCGTCCAAGAACAGAGTCTCCTTTCTGGCGTCTCATTGGATACAGCCATTAATATGTGATTATCCACAATCAGCTGTTATTCATTTAGGAGCGATATTTGATCCACCAACTCTTGGTATCTTGCCCGAAGGTATGCATTCTCCAGCGATACCAGTGGATTTGAATCCTGGAACGCTTCAACTTCTTGATCAGCGAACTGATGCAATTGAAGCATCCCTGGATAATCTTTGAGTCGGCGTTTGCTCGTCAGATATTGTTCCAAATTTCTTAATTTGAGATACAGCGCTCGAAGACTGGTTGCTTTTGACTTGAATGGATGCTGATGGTCTTCTGACAACGCGTCTGCACAACTATTCCACATTCGCTTTGGTTCCTGGGGACTTACAGTATGCCACAATGACTGCAAATAGATGTCTGAGTTGTCAGTTCTGGAAAGTACAATTCTGAGTTTTAAGCATCGCATGCAATGATGCCATTCTTCACCGTCCTTTAGCGGCCTTAGAGCTTTTGAAACCTCCTGGAAAGTATATTGGAATACACCAACAATTCTTCGAAGATCTTTAAATGATTTTGAACCACGAAGATATTATAGCAATCGATGCTTTTGACTTCCATGCTTCGTTGGATTCGCATAGGCTTCTTCGACTTCCGAGATTGTCTGAAATTTTCGCTTCGTCGGCGCTAATACCCTATTCATTAGGAATCGTTAATCACATTGTTTACTAATTGTTATTACACGCATCAAACAATTATCGAGTTATTGTTCGAATCTCCCACACGTAGAATTGAAGTATAATCTGTTAAACACTGTTAAACATTGAAGTATAATTTCAATTGTTAAACATTGTTAATTTTACTTAGCAACAATGTCTAACAATTGAAATAGGAAATTTAATTAGACACGCCCAGTTTTTCTTTCATTGGACAGACTATAGATAACTGGTGTTATATTGTTAAAAAGAAAGGAGATTTCTAATCGTTTTCTTTTGTCGCGTCATTTACTTTTGTTACGAGGCTAACGAGAAATACAGGCTCCGGCACTGAAAAGTCACCTGACCAAGATAGGTCTATTAATAATCCAACCTTCATTGTTTCCAACAAAGGAAAAACCACTGATTGTTAAAATACAAGATGGAAACAATAAAAGTTATATTGTTAATAGACCTATCTTGGTCAGGTGACTTTTCAGTGCCGGAGC
>JAHWFO010008810.1:248333-266902 GCA_023313115.1 Rhysida immarginata
TTAGCCTCGCTTTTGTTAGCATTAAAGCCCGTCGTACGACGGGTACCACAATATTCGAATCTGTAAATTTAATTTTAATTTAACGCTATATTCTGTTCAACGAAAGAAAAACTGGGCGTGTCTAATTAAATTTCCGATTTCAATTGTTAGACATTGTTGCTAAATAAAATTAACAATCGCTAACAATTGAAATTGGAAATATAACTGGACACGCCCAGTTTTTCTTTCGTTGGACAGAGTATAGCAATTTTTTTATTATGGCCTATTGTTGCAGAAATTTTGCCTTGCCTAGGATATACATTGTTGGTCCGCGCATGTTGTTGCTCATGCATTGTCGCTTCATGACAGAAGGATCAAGCAAAATAAATATATCATGAAACAATATATACAGGGTGTTTTTGAATTGAGTACAGATTTTTTGGGAGATGATAGAAGAGGTCCTTAGAAGTATTTTTTGTCATATGAACATGGGGTCCCCGCAGCTCCGTTTACTTACAATACTGCATTGAACAATCAAATGACACCGGAACGCAGTGTGCGTTGGTAGGCCTAGATTATTTTATTTTTAACAATTAACATAAGCAATCTACTGTAATAACTTTTAAAGTAATTGTTCGAAATGACCGCCATTTGCTTCATAGCACAATTCGCAACGCCTTATGATGGATTGATGTACGCGTGGAAACAGTTGATTTGCACGGTCGCTGATGTCACCTGCTGCCGCGACAACACGAGCCGCGAATTCTTCTTCGGTATCTACGGGTTCGGAGTACATTATTGATTTTATGCTTCCCCATAAAAAAAATCCATCGGTATGAGATCTGGCGATCTCGGTGGCCAAGCAACTGGTCCGCCACGACCAATCCAACGACCAGCATATGTCTCATTTAGGTAATCTCTAACTGCTCTTGTGTAATGCGAAGGTGCGCCGTCCTGTTGAAACCACATCAAATGTCTGGTCATTAGTGTAACATCTTCAAGAAGACCAGGGAGCTCCTCCTTCAGGAAACCAAGGTATGTTTGCCCGTTAAGACGGCATGGTAGGAGATATGGCCCAATCAGGACATTGTGAATCATGCCAGCCCAAATATTCAACGAAAAACGATGCTGAAAACTGTTAACATGTGTTGCACATGGGTTGACATGAGACCACAGATGACTATTGCAGCTATTGAACATTCCCTCTCGCGTAAACGTTGCCTCATCTGTCCACAAAACCATGGAAGGAAAGCCTGGAATCCTATTCTGTTGCTGCATAAACCATTCCGCGAAAGCACGCCAGGGACCATGATCATTGGGACATAATTCCTGCACCTTTCGAAGCTTGAAGGTTGTCATGTAAAATGTTCCATACAGTGGTATGACTAGTATTCAGAGCAGCTCCGACCGCACGAGTACTTGTCGATGGATTTCGGTTAAACCTTTCCCTTTTTAACACTTTTAAAGCAAATCTTTACCTATTGCTTTCCCAGAATGCGATTAGTTCATTTACATATGGACTAATCGTATTTTACAAAGGGGTTGGATACCATGGAATCTCCTTGACGAAGTTTGTCCTAAGACTTTTCAACAAAAAAGCACGTGCACCTTGAAATTTCTTTGCAAACAATTACTTTAAAAGTTATTACGGTAGATTGCTTGTGTTAATTGTTAAAAATAAAATAATCTAGGCCTACCAACGCACACTGCGTTCCGGTGTCATTTGATTGTTCAATGCAGTATTGTAAGTAAACGGAGCTGCGGGGACCCCATGTTCATATGACAAAAAATACTTCTAAGGACCTCTTCTATCATCTCCCAAAAAATCTGTACTCAATTCAAAAACACCCTGTATAGTTTTTATTTAACGTACTGCGTGTACATTTAAATGTTCAGTATTTTTACTTGCTAGGATCGCCCTGTGATCGAAATTGGATCAGATTTCTGAGAAAAAAATATACGTGTTATTGTTGTAGCTTATATCTTGCTTATTACCATTTAGATAATATATTTAAAGCATATCTAAAGGCACATACTGTACCTCCCTGTCTCTGCGTCTCCCCCACCCCCCGTCCTGTGAATGTTTTTCTTCGAGGCATTTAAATTATCTTTTAAATAATAAAAAGTTTCATTCGAACTACATTTGAAATTACATTTAGAGTGAATGTCATTTAAATAGAGAACAAAAAATTTTTCAGAAAGCAATTTGACATGAATACAACAATTCTCTGACAATTTTAAAAATGATGCGTAAGCAATCTTTTTCAAATGAACATCAACCATTAAAATGCTTTCAAATGAACATCAACAAATCAACAATTAAAATAACAATTAAAATATGGTTTCACGTGAACATCAAAAATGATTTGCTTAAAAAAAAACAATAAAAAAGGCAATGCTACATGTGTTGACAAAATATGGCGCGCAGCCTGTTCCTTAATGCTACCTTTTTTGAAACGCTTTTATACCTGCTTTTACAATGCACCCATTATCAAAAAATTAAAAAACAAACAATACGCCATGAAACAAAAGTAGTTTTATTTAGAAGAAAACGTAAAAGGGCTTGGAAAAATTTGGATGTCCGAGAAACAATAGTCAATTAGTAATTAAGCAATCAAATTGTGGGTGTCAGTCATCTTAGCATCCTCTGCCACAATGGGTTTATATAGCGGATCAAGAGCTATATATTTTGTTTGACAAAATCACATAAGCGTGTTTTGCTGAGTCCATCAGGACCTCCCTTCACTGCATGGCACAACCATAGAAAGAAAAATAACTCCGAAAACACTCTTCCACATAATAAATTTTAATGATTCAGATGTACATTTCGGAAACGAAGTTTCCATCATCAGTGAGTAAAGAACAACAAGAGAAGCCGAGTATTTATAATAATTAAGAACCAATCAAAATATTATACAAAAAATATTACAAAAACAAAACGCGAAGATCAAAAGAAAACAACCAATACAAATTACCTTCTTAGCTTAGCCCTATAAAAGCCAAACAAAAGACCGGGCCCCCCCCCCCCTCTTATAACCGGACATAGCTTTTATCCGGTTATAAGAGCAAAGTGGGAAACCCTTACAGGAAACAACCCAAGGAAAGTAAATTATTTTGTAAAAAAGTTTGCTTTTGTTTGGGAGGAAGATATCAACACCCTCTTTGAAAAATTTTTCTACCAAATCCACAGTGGTTTCAACCGATACCTACCATGTATATCTACTACCTCCTCTTATACAAAACCCTCTTTTCTGAAGCCATGGATGACCCTTAACTTACTCTCACTTATTTCACATAAAAATGCTTTATATCGCAAATACCGCCGCTCTCCAAATGCTTATAACAAATTTAGGTTCCGATCTTTCTCCACACGTCATGCCATTCAAAAAGCTAAATCCAATTATTTTTCTCAATTCTTTGCGAAGGTCACTAACAACAATTTAAAATGGAAAGCTATAAAAAATTTAATTCAGGGGCCCGCCCCTCTTATTTCGCCATTCTCTGACCTTTCCACCCTTGATCCCGCTCTTTTAACTAACTTTTTGAATGTACTGCTACCGCCCACAACTTCACCTTCTTCTCAACAACAATACCCTATCTCAATATTGACAGATTCATCCTCGTTTTTTTCTTCTCCAGCCTCCCTTGATGAAGTGTCGTCCATTATCTCCCGTCTCAAACCATCTAACAATCCAGACTCTCTCGGCATCAGTTCTAACATTATAATTCGTGCACGCTCTGGTTTTGCTGTTCCTTTGACACTATTGTTTAATATCTCCCTTGCCCATGGCAAATTCCCCTCCTGTCTCCGTTCTGCGAAAATTACGCCAATTCACAAAAAGGGCGACAAGACTAATTTCTCCAACTATCGCCCAATATCTATTCTCCCTTCCTTTGCCAAAATATTTGAGAGCCTTTTCTACACACGTCTATCTTCATACATTTTTTCAAAGAATCTTCTTTCTCCTTCCCAACACGGATTCACACCTAAAAGAAACACATCCACTGCCTGCTACGAACTGATGGAATACATTATCTCTAATATGGCCAAAAACAAATTAGTTGTCTCCCTATTTCTCGATTATTCTAAAGCATTCGACTCAATCCCTCATGACCTCCTTCTACACAAATTATCCCAACATTTCAACATACGTGGCCTTCCTCTTGACTGGCTTTCAAGCTTTTTATCAAATAGACAATACACCCTCCACCTTCATAATAAATCCTCCTCCACAATCACCCGAAATATTGGAGTCTCCCAAGGTTCCATCTTATCACCGCTTTTATTTAATATTTTTATAAATGATCTTTCCTCCATACTTTCTCCCTTATCTTTAATATTGTATGCAGATGATGCCACAATATCCTATGCCGACGCCTCGCTACGTACAATAAAGGATACCTTTAACTCAATCCTAGACAAACTTCTTTTCTGGAACACTATCAATCATCAATCCCTCAACCTTAGCAAAACCACTTACGTCATCTTCCATCAACGCAATAAAAAATTTGACACGAACGAATTTTCGCTACATTACAACTCACAACTGATTACCCCATCCAAATCCTTTAAATACCTAGGCATTCACTTAACTCATAACCTCTCCTGGGATACCCACATCAATTCTTTAGCTTCAATACTTAATCAGCGTTTAGGGCTTTTCTCCCGTCTCCACTTCTTTCCCCCAAAAATCCTCTTACTATTATATAACACTCTAATCCACTCCTCACTAACTTACGGCCTTCAATTTTGGGGTTCGACCACTAACCATAATCTTCTACGCTTATTCAGACTTCAAAAATGGTTCGTCCGAATTCTATTAAAACTACGCAAACCAGCCCCTGTCTCTCATCTTTTTACCACAGTGGGTATCACACCCATTCAACAACTCTACTTAATAAACCTTGCAATCTTTATATACAAGATACTCAACAATTACATTTTAATCTCCCTCCCTCAACCCTTATTTACAATCAATAGCGCGCCTCCTTACAACACTCGACACTCAGCCTCCTTGCAAATAGCACGTATAAAGCATAATTACGAACTCAAAAGCATCTCTGTCTCAGGTAATAGACTCTGGTCTTCTATACCACCAGATCTCCGAATGTCCCCGAATATTGTAACCTTTAAAAATCGTATTAAGAATTATTTCTTAACACACACGCCTATATAACTTTCCCTTTCCCCTTCCCGCCTCACCCCCTCAACATAATTTATATTACATTATAATTTATTACACCACTGTTATACACTGTCTCTTGTTCCCCATCCAGGGACCTACCCCGTCGGCCTACGGCCATACTGGCCCTGGATGGACGATTGTAATGTTTTTATGGAATAGTTTTTAACCAAATAAACAAATAAACAAATAAATAAACCCTTCACAAAAATAAAGAAAAAAAAAAATAAAATAAAGGGAGCCATTCTGCCACTGGCATGGGGCCATCATCACTATTCAGGGTTTTATTGGTTGCTTTGTTTTTTACAATTTCAATCGATTCAAGGAAGTATAACATTTTAACATCTCTACATCTATGAATAACTTCAAACAAATCTGTAGAATAATTATGTTTTTCATTAATGATATGGTCCGCAAAAGATGACACCCCTAACCTAGCATTCTTTACATAAGAAATATGTTCCTTCATCCGTATCCCTACTCCTCTTTGCGAGCTTCCCAAATAAAACATGTCACACGTTTTACACTTAAACTTATATACCCCGGGGCAATCTTCCGCTGAGATCTTATCTTTTATTATGCTTAGTTTTCTTTTTAATGTATTACTGCTCCTATAAACTACTTTACAACCAAACTTACTACAAATATTCCTGATCCCTTTGTTTAGTGCGTTGTTGTAGGGAAGGACTAACACATTTTTGTATTCTTCATTTCTTTTCCCTGTCAACGTTGTGATTTCATCGATCTTTATATGTCTGACGATCTTATCTGCTATTCTATCCACTATATTTGTATTATATCCATTAAATTCTGCGTATGATTTGATTAGGTCCAATTCTTTATTCCTTGCGGCATCATTCAGGGGTAACAATAACGCCCTTCTGATCTGATGATGAAACGCTGCAAGTTTGTGCGAAACACAATGATTGAAATCTGCTCTGATGTATGCAGGGGTGAAGTTTTGTTTTCTATATACTTCAAAATTCAACTTGTTTCCAGACCTAAGGATTAAGAGGTCTAAAAAAGGCAGCTTACTATCTTCTTCTTCTTCTTTACTCACTGATGATGGAAACTTCGTTACCGAAATGTACATCTGAGTCATTAAAATTTATTATGTGGAACAGTGTTTTCGGAGTTATTTTTTTTTCTATAGTTGTGTCCACAGTTTTTGGCTTGATTCCATTGCAAGTACAGGGTTTTTATAATTAAAGTTCCATTTTGACATGGCCATAAAAAAAAATACTGGACCAAAAGCTACAAGCTACTGTTCTGACAAAAGCTGCATGTTTATATTATACAAGAGGGCATGGGAAATTCACACCCACCAAAAAAAAAATTAGTTCAAAGGTCACCACCAGCATGGAATGGCTCTCTATACAATATTCGTATATGAAATTAGACACGAGGACACAAGTTAACAAGTCTTTAATCGTTACTAAAATTAGTTACATGTTGAATGTGGCCTCCACCATTTACTGAAAGCATGTTGAATGTGTCTTCGTGTCTAATTTCGTATACGAATATTGCATACAGTGCCATTCCATGCTATCGGCCTCGGTGGCTCAGGGGTTGCGTGGTCGTTTCTGATGCCCGAGGACGCGGATTCGACTCCGGCCGAGGACGACGAGGATTTTTTCAGGGGGAAAATCCTGAGATCACGCACTTCCATCCGAAGGGAAATAAAGCCGTTGGTCCCGTGTAGTCGTTTGCCGGCTGCACGTTAAAGAACCCTTACGAGGCAAAATTTGCGGCCTCTATAACGCCGTCCTGAAATGACCATGGCAGTTGAAAAGGATGTTAATACCAAACCAACCAAACCATTCCATGCTGGTGGTGACCTTTTGAACTAATTTTTTTGGTGGGTATGAACTTCCCATGCCCTCTTGTATAATATTAACAAGCATTATAGCTTTTGGTCCAGTAGTTTTTTTTATGGCCATGTCAAAATAGAACTTTAATTATAAAGACCCTGTATTATGAAATTAATATTATTTTCAGCCTCAGGTCGTCAGTATATGCGCACAATCATGTGATTGATCAAGAAGATGTCATCAGTTAGATGAGTGACAGACAGGAATGGAAAACAAAAAGTAATCAAACAGAACCCTTACCCCAATTGAGACACCCAAATCAAGGAAATTCAAAGGTAAAAAAATTAATTAATTAATTAACCCACATTAACTAAAGGCAATTAAACAGCCCATAATTCTAAGTGTACATCAGTGACATCAGCTGTAACGTGAGCAGCAACAGCAGTTAGGAGCCAAGGATTTTGGAATGTGGAGGGGGTGACTTTCAGCTTTTGGTGTGACCAGGTGTGAAAACAATGGGACATCCCCTCCACATTGCTTACAAAGTCTTCTGCTCACGAAATACAATTTTGAGTACGTAACTTGGAAACTATTCGTTGGAATTCCATCAAACTTTAACGGTGTACACAGTGTTATGTGCCCTATTATTCTACCAAAATTCATTCTACTAGGCTTTGAAGAACCTGAGTTACTAAGTTGTTGATCTTGGTGGCGGCATTTTTATTTCTGTTCATATCTCAGCGTTCAAATTCGAATCCACATTGTATTAAAAAATGTTCGTTCTGGTCACCTCTATTATTGCTTACAGTTATCAACACTTTTTCAGAATCACCCAGTATAATCACATAAAAACTGTAATTAAACCAATAGGAATTAATGAAGAGGAAATGAAGATTTGGGAATTTTTTTTGTTTACATAAAAATGAACATTTATTAAATACTCCCTCTGTCCGAAAATACAGGGTGTTTCAAAATTATGTACAATAAATTTAGTGACATATTCTTCAAGTCAAAAGAAGACGAAAATGTTCTATAGCACTTTGTCTGGAAACGATTTATTTACGCGATACAGTCAACTAAACCCGTGGCTCCAAATTACAGGAATTGTTCAAAGTGCCCGCCATCAGCTCGCACGCACGCTTCGGCTCGTTGCATGAGCGACCGTCTGATGTCATGGAAGAGTTCGTCGCCAGCATTACGAACGGTTTGGCATGCATTTTCAATTCGTTGTCGCAGATCCATAATGTTAGGAACTTCTGTGCTGTAGACGATCGTTTTCACATGACCCCACAGAAAAAAGTCCAAGGGATTAAGGTCGGGTGATCTTGCAGGCCAGGCTACCGGTCCACCTCGACCTATCCACCGATTCGTGTATGCAGCATTAAGGTGTGCTCGCACAACATGGCTGAAATGTGCTGGAGCGCCATCATGCATGAACCACATGTTAGATCTTATCAAAAGAGGAACATCTTCCAGTAATTCTGGCAATGCATTCTGCAGAAACAAAAGATACGTTCGCCCAGTCAATCGTGGCGGCAACACATAAGGGCCAATTAAGTTATTTCCGACAATTCCACACCAAATGTTCACGGAGAAACGCTCTTGATGCGCTCGAGCTCTGGTAACATACGGGTTAGCATCTGCCCAATGGTGCTGGTTGTGAGAATTTACGATTCCTGTCCGGGTGAAGGTTGCTTCGTCCATGAAAAGTATCTGGCTGAGACAACTAGGGTCTGCAGCATGACGACGTTGTATCCATTGGCAAAATCGTTGTCGGTATGGATAGTCCGTTGGGTTCAGTGCCTGAAACAGTTGCAGGTGGTATGAATGCAAAAGCTGACGGTGAAGAATGCGCCAAACAGATGAGTGCGGAATGTGTACCATGGAAGAAATACGACGGGTGCTTGTGTGTGGTTTATCATGTATGATGTCAATTATCACATCCTCCTCATCCGGAGAATGTGCTACAGGCCGCCCTTGTCCTGTTTGACGGCCAAAGGAACCACGCTCCCTCAAATGTCTGTCGACAGATACAAATGTTCGGTTATTTGGCAAACGTCTATTCGGAAAGCGTTCTTGGTAGAGTCTTCTTGCTTCCACAGCATTTCCGTCCGCAAGACCATACATTAGGTGCATGTCAGTGTATTCTGCACTGTACATGACTTTTTTTTTACGTAAATCGTAATGCGTATGTCAAAGCACGCAAACGTTCTGAAATTGATATTCCTAGTGGATGTACAGTAGTGAAACTACAGTAATGGAAACAACCGTACACAACTAATGGAACAACCCTAAAGTAGGTTTAAATGGAACAAACCACTCATCCTAGTGTTGGGTCGAAACGCTGGAACTGCTAAAATATCGTCCGCTAACTACCGTGCTTCCCTACTCTATCATATTGGATTACTCGCAAACAAATCGTTTCCAGACAAAGTGCTATAGAACATTTTCGTCTTCTTTTGACCTGAAGAATATGTCACTAAATTTATTGTACATAATTTTGAAACACCCTGTATAGCTATACATTTACCATACGAAAATAATATTGAAATGCATGCTATATTTTCGGATAAACGTGGTATACGATGGAGAGAATTTATAATATCATACGCTTTTATTGTTTAAACAATTTTGTCTTGAACTTTTATTTGATACTAACTGCTGCAATCGTCTAACTAAATGTATATTTAAATTTTATGGTGATGTAATTATGAAAAATTTGTTTCACGCATTAAATTTGCATATTTAATTATATATATATCTGAGTCTTTAATGAAATTATTCAAGGTATTACGTCATGGTCTGTATCTATTTATTAATTCAAAACAATGTCAATACGAGGCCCTATCTATAAAATGGTTATCGACATTCAATTACCATCTATTATAATTTAAAAATTTTTAAATTATATTTATAAAATAAATAATTTATTTAGATTAAAACCGTATCCAAGGATTTTTTAGGAAAAAGCTTGCATTTAAATACATATATAATAAAAATTTCCAGTCTAGCCTAAAAAATTTCCTCCGATTGTAAAATACAAAAAAAAAGTAATTACAATAAAATAAATAGTTTCTAATCAACAGGAAGGAATTATAAGTTTTATCAATAAATGGACTAAAAAAGAAAAATTTAAATCAAATAAATAGCTTTTAATCAACTTGAAGGATTTTTAACTTTATCTACAAATGAAGCAAAAAATATAATTTTAACTTTTCATTTAACAAATTAATTTTTTAATGATCATAAAAGAATTATAACTTAATCTAAAAGTAAACTAATGAATAAAATTCAAAATTAAATTAGTATTTTTTATATGAACGCAAAGGAATTACACGTGTAGAATTGGTGAACAACTAGTGATAAATGATACGAGATGAGGACAATTGGTCCGGAGCATGCGCATTGAATTTCACCCCCACAGATTGACAGGCCGTGCTTGTATGATACACCAGAAAATCCAACTCGACTGACAGGCCAAACCCGGCCCGTGATGGATCAGAACTCTCATCTGAACGCGGCCTCATCTGTCGACCCCATACAATGACGGGTTTACCACAGGCGAGGCCAAAACGGACCCGGCCTGTGACCTTGTACAGGCCACGTTTGCTAGTGTTCAGAGTGAGAGTGGCGAGTCAAGCAGCGAGTCCTGGTCAAGGAAGTAAGAAGAGCAAATTGTAGAGGGTGATCAAATTCTGAATAGGGATTAACTCCGGGAGTCCTATAGAAATTTCGCTCCTTGACACGATGCTTTCACTTTGCACGCAGCCTAATGGTGGATTTCCTTGTGCGCGCTTTCTGCCTGAAAAACAGCGCTGACAAACGCGTACTGCCGAATCTAGAAGTATGAAAGCAGCGAGGCAGGTTTGGCAGTATGCATTCTATCGACAGCGTGTTTCCATGTAAGCAGCTGTTCTCTTTGCACATGCGCAAGGGCCAACGAGATAGTAAAAGGCCTGTGCATTTGCTCCTTTTTGAGGCCAGAATCGGGAAACATGCTGTTTTGCGTTTATCCCGCTTGGTGCGCTACTTCATGATATCGTTATTGAATTGTCTGCATTACTGTGGGTAGTTTTTTTTTTCAGTTTTAATCATGTTTCATCGATTTACAGCCTTTTACGATGAATAAAATGAAATTTTCGATCAATAAAATATAGTTTCGTTCAAAAAAACGTAATTTCATATTGAAAAATAAATATCCACATCAATAAAATAATAGTTCACATAAAAGGAATAATTTTTCACATCAATAAAACGTGGATTCACGTCATGAAAATGTAAATTCGTTTCAATAAAACGTAATTTTATTTCAAGAAAATATAACCTAAACTAATCTTATTCAACAGATTCTTATGAAAATACGTTGTCAATACTGTCATATAATAATTATAATATTATATAATTGTTCATTTTAGAAATTAAATTATATACAGGTGTCAGATACATTAATATGACCAACTCTCCTCGAACATGTTGGACCGTCTCATGATATGCAGATGAAAAATCATTGCATATCACTAAAAGCTGACAACAGCAGACGGTAGTAGCATCCGTTAACACAGCAACTGTCGTCGTCATGGGCAGAGCAAGTGACTTGTCGGACCTTAAAAAGGGGATGATCATTGGCTATCGGGCCAAGGGGGGGGGGGGGGCAGCATTTCAGAAACGGCCACCTTTGTGAACTGCTGTAGGCCTGCCGTTGTGAAGGTGTACCGCGACTGGAAGAACCAGACAGTTTCGAGCAACCGAAGAGATAACTGTGGGGCCCCACGGGCCATCAATCCTAGAGGCGAGCGTCGGTTACGACGCCTGGCCAACACAAATTTGAGCAACTGACACAGCAAATGAACAGTGGGGCCACAAGGTCTGTCAGCACCAAGACAGTGTTATCATCCCTGTTGAGTTTGGGGCTCCATGGTAGGCATATGGTAACAGCACCCATGTTGACGCCTTGCATCGCCGAAAACGCCTCCAATTCGCAATGCACTGTCGCCATTGGACCTCGGCCGAGTGGCAAAGGGTTGCTTTCTCTGACAAGTCATGGTTTCTGGTGGATAGAGTGGACGGACGATGGAGAATTCGCCGGGAAGCATCTGAGGCATCCCGACACCATCGTTGGCAGACGACAGGCTGGTGGGGAAGGTGTGACTGTTTGGGGGATGTTTTCGTGGTATGGTCTGAATTCACCAATACCGCTGGAGGGTACACTAAATGCTGTTTGTTACCTGACGATCGTCGCAGATCAGGTACACCCCTTCATGTCGACAGTGTTTCCTCAGGGTGATGGCACCTTTCAACAGAACAATGCTCCCTGCCATACTGCCAAAATTGTCCATGACTGGTTTGAGAAGCATGAGGATGAATTCAAGCTACTCTCATGGCGACCAAACTCCCGGGACCTCAAGCCCCATTGAACATTTGTGGGACCATCTCGTTCACCATGTCCGCAAGCTGAACCCTCCACCATGCACGGTGATTGAATTTCGGGATGCACTGATCGCCAAATGGTCCCAGATACCTGAAACCACCTTCCAAGGGCTTATTGACTCTCTGCCACGTCGACTAGCTGCTGTGCTTGTCGCCAAAGGTGGATATTCTGGATACTAGCAGGTGGTCATATTAATGTGTCCCGACCCTGTATAGTTTCACTGTAATTCAAAATATGAATAATTTGAATTTTTTTTACTGTTACTGTAATTTTTCAATAAGAATCTGCTGAATAATTTTTCAATAAGAAGATCAGTTTAGGTCACATTTAATTAAAATAAAATGCGTTTTATTGGAACGAATTTACATTTTTAAGAAGTGAAATTACGTTTTATTGATATGAAAAATTATTCTATTGATGTGAATTATTATTTTATTGATGTGAATATTTTTTTCAATATGAAATAACGAAATGTTTTTTTGAACAAAACTATATTTTACTGATTTTAAAAATTATTTTAATTATCGAAAATTACATTTTATTCATCGATAAAAGCTGTAAATAAAATCTTCATCGCTCCTTACATCACTCATAACATTTCAATACAGAGGAGAATTAAGATAGCCTAACAAAAACTTTGTTACTATCATAGAAGTGGTCAATGAATTTGTAAATGAAGCGATTTCATATTTAATTTCCGAAAGAAAAATACTCGCAATTTTAAAAACTTACATATAACCTTATGTCTGTTCATATATAACTTGTGAAGCTACTAATCATAGTAATATCATTTTACTAAATTATTAAAGCCATTACTAGGTAATTATGCAAAAAAAAGACAGAAAAATACAATATTTTTAAAAATATAAAACGCAAACCTTTATAGAGAATAATTTTGAAACTTTTATTTTTGTTTTTCAAATATTATTATATACATAGTTATTTATTATATCAAGAACAGGTAAAAGGGGGAGGGGCAATATATCAAGTTTTATTGCCCCCATTCATCCATCCCTGTTTATATTGATACAATTTTTATGTTTTTGTATGCTTTTATAACTATAAATTGTAATAAAAATTACATTTTCAAATTATTTTATGAATTACAAAGTTCATTTTTTAAAAAAAGTAATAAAAGTGATTAAATAATATATATTTTAATTTTTTGCACACTTTCGTAATAGAAACAATATTAAGATTATGTCATGAAAACGAGACATCTGCTGGCGGAATCTTACAACTCGAGTTTCCCTATTTTTATACCGAATGCACAGGCAGCGATATTTTTTTTTGCAAGGAGAATAAATCAGCTATGGGATGTGGCATGACACGTGACGTGGAAAGGAGAGGATGGAGCCATCGCGTCTCTGCCTCGCGCACAAAAACCTTATTAAATTTTATCAGCTGCAAAAATGTTACTTTTATAACGAAAGACTAATAAGCGATTTAAAAGTAAATTAATAAACATTGTAAAATTGAATTTAATTATCAACTAGTTCATTTCCCGTTGAAAAAAATAAATTCCCTGTTTATTTAAATTTCCCCATCATCCGCCTGAATACGAAATTATTCCAATAATAAATATTTAGAACAATGCAAAATTACATACAATAAGTCTTAGGAAAATGATAACGCCCTTTATTTAATTTAGCAAGCAGGCATCATTTATTTGACTTTATCAAAATTGGTTTCTTTTTAGTATTGCCATGCATTCAAAGTAAATAATTACAGAAATATTGTTGAACCAGACCATTATTTAGTTCATTTTTTTATTAATAGTAAATGATGCATGAGTGTAAGGTTAGAAGAAAATTTTTGAAGAGCAAAAACCGTAAATAGAGACTCAAATGCAGATATAATCACATATGATATCAGGTGACAATAAAAACTATAAAAAAATTAGTTAAGGCATCGTTATCCAACGATAAAAGGGTTTTAGCATCAAAATGTTACGAGCAGTAGAGGCTCGTGACTATAATAAGTGGAGGAGCACAAATACAAAATTTCAGGTTTTTAGGCCTTTTCGTACAAAAGTTATAGTTTGATTTGTATTTGGAGCCTCGCGGCTCCTGCCGAAGCCTCAGAGGACTTTATCAATTTTAGTGTGTAATAGCTACAATTTTAAGCAACACATAATAAATATAAAACATTTCAGGTTTCTGGACCTCTGGCCCCTGTGGAGACCTAAGAGCCTTATACCAGTTTTTCGTGTATATTAGCTAAATTTTTTAGTAAACTACTATAAGTATACAAATTTTCAGATTTCTAAGCCTTTTCGTTCAAACATTATAGCTCTTTTTGTGTTTAGGGCCCCTTCCAGGATCCCAGAGGACTCTATAAGTTTTAGTACACAGAGCTAAAATTTTAAGTAACACAGCATATATATGCAAGAATTCAGATTTCTGGACTTCTGGTTCATAAGTTATAGCTTGATTTGTGACTGGGGGCTCAGGGCCCATGTCGATTTATACCAGTTTTTAGTGTATATTAGCTAAATTTTTAAGTAATTTTCTATAAGTAAACAAAATTTCAGATTTCTATACCTTTTCGTTTAAAAGTTGTAGTTTTGCTTGTGTTTGGTGCCTGTGAGGCTCTGCTGGGGCCTATATTACTTTTTTGTATATTTCCAATATTTTTTTAGCACCACACTATGAATATACAAAATTTCAGGTTCCTTGGCCTTTCCGTTCAAATGCTGTAGCTTCAATTGTATTTGGTGCCTCGAGGCCCTTGACGGGGTTCTAGAGGCTTATATCAGCTTCCTTCTATATTGGCTATATTATTTTAGTACCAAACTAAAAATGTATAAAATTTCAGGTTTCAAAACCTTCCCGTTAAAAAGTTATAACTCGGGGTCTTCTGGCGGGCCCCATAGGCCTACATCACATTTCTTGTATATTTGCTATATTTTTTTGTATCACACTATAAATATAAAAATTTCAGCTTCCTAGGTCGTTCCGTTCAATTGTTATAGCCTCAATTGTATTTGGGGCCTCAGGATTTCCGGCGGGGCCGTAGAGGCTTATATCACTTTTCTTGTAGATTGGTTTTATTTTTTTAGAAACGCACTACAAATTTACGAAATTTCAGGATTTTTGCTCTGTTTTCAAAAGATAAAAAAAGGACCCTAAGGGGCCTTGGGCCACCCAAGAGGATTCGCTATATTTTTTGCACTGTCCTCTGCATAGGGCCTATGTGTGTAGAAAATTTTAAGCCTCTAGGTCAATCCTTTCAAAAGTTATGGCAACAAAATGTTACAAGCAGTAGCGGGAGGATTCGCGATACATCAAATAGAGTTCTTTAAATATTGACGTCACACAGTCAAACTCTGACGTCACAAATTGCTCAAACGCAATCAAAACTCCACAGACATGAAAGGAAGTAAGTTGGGGAAACCACAAAATCACATGGTTTGGTCCACCCTAGAGGATTCGCTATATTTTTCGCTCCGTCCTCTGTATAGGGCCTACGTGTGTAGAAAATTTAAGCCTCTGGGTCAATCTTTTCAAAAGTTATGGCGTGTGACATACATGTTACATACATCTGTACCGTCGTTAATAAGGTTTTAGATGATGCTAAAACCCTAAAGCTTAGTTTCCATACATGCGTTTTTAACTGCGTCTCTGCGTCTAGACACATAAATTGGTGCGTCTTGATGCACGTGTCATGGAAACAGATATCTGCGTCTCCGAGTCTTGGTTGATGTGCGTCTGGAGTTCATGCGTCTGGACGCAGAAAAGTGAAGTAGATAGGCTTTCTACTTCTTGACGCACTTGTAAGTACGTCTCAAATCTTTCTAGATCACATGATTGTTTTGCGCAAGCGCACTTGCTTTGTTAACCTTCCAGCGGGCGCGCCCTCTAAACAAACGCGAAAGGTCGCGTGTATTTCCTAGATACGCTATTGCAAAATATAAATTTTCAAGAGTGTACCTTTTAAAAGAATGTGATAATCAGTTATTTTATTTAAAATGAAATGAAAACAATGTAAACATAAAAGACAATAACGATATAAAATGACCAAAGAATTACCGAAATTATGTGAAAATAAAATAAATGAAATTGCCAATATTTCCACTGTACTATTTACATTTGTGTAAAGATGAATTAAAAGTGTAAAGATATATTGGAAAAAACAAATGAACTGAAATTTAGATATAAAAAGATTTTTATTAGAACAAAAAAAATCGTATACAACCAAAACTAACCAGAACTAAAATACAAATAGCACCTCTGCAAAGCCCTAACAAAGCTTCGAAATTCAGACACGGACTGAAGATAGGCCTCCGCAATGAAACTGAATACATTGTTGCATCACATAGATAGTTATTCGCATTTCTACCAATAATAAGCCCTGAATTTGCACTATCTATGATGATGTAACAATGTATCCAGTTTCATTGCGGAGGCCTTCTCTCTCGGTGGTCACGCACCATCTCGCTTAAAGATATTAAACGAAATTCATCTGTTGTGTATCTCTCATATATGCGCGCCCGCTGGAAGGTTCAGTCCAGTCATTTCGCTAGAACATGGCTGAAGAAAGAGAGTTTGAAGAAATGTTGATCGGGGAAATTTTTAATCGGCCAATATTATACGATAAAAGCCGATCAGACTACCTCAAAAGAGGCAGTCGGGCAATGGCGTGGATGAATGTGGCAAAAGCGATCAATCGTGACGGTAAGCATACATTTTTTTTATGCAAATAGAATGTCATTTAATGAATGCCATTAGAATTATTTATTGTTTTATTGGTTAATCTTCGGTATCTGCACAATCGCGCGATGGCTTTGCTTTTATCGCATTTGTTCAATTCAATTGTTGCTCCTGCGTTTTTTCCTCCTTTCAAATTCAATTGTTGGGTGATTTTATGGCTGTGGTGATTCTTATGTTTGGCGCGAAGTGATATCACATATTTGGTGTTTCTGGTAGCGGACTTTTATTGTCTTTGGTTGTGAAGTGGCTTGTTTCTGGATTTAGGCGTTGGAAGGCGTGTTTTTGCCGTTTTTTCCCGTCGTGCTGTAGCTGTTGCCATCGCAACCACACATAATTAGCATATCGCGGTAATTTCGAGCTATTTGTGGATTTCTGATTTTCTTTTTGTTTCTGGATGATTAGCCATTGTCGAAAGGAACCATGTCTTAAAGGTAAGCCAGCATTTTTTGAGCGTTCTGGTGTTGGGTTAACTTAGGTTTAACCATAAAGTGAGTTCCCGTAACTTTCTGGCAGCCATTTCTGTGACCACTAAAATATACAGATCATTAGCCTCTTGTAACCGGCCGAGAGGAAACCAACTGCCCCCTGTAACCAAATAGGTTGGGGTATATATCAATTATTTACCCCCGGAGGGGGACGTCGTAGACAGAACGCCGAAGGCGTTCGAATAACGGAAAACAGTGACCAATGCGCCTCATTGAATGGTAAAAGTTTGTTAAATTTAAAGGTAGTTTTTTTCCACAGATTAAGGAGAAAACATTAAAAATTTTTTTTTTTCCTTAATCTGTGGTTTTTTCCATAGATAACCTCTCTCAATATACGGTGGGTCGTTCATCACTGGAACTACTTTTAGACTTGGTCACGTAAGTTACGATTTGACTCGCGGTTGCGACTGTGCAGATACCGAAAATTTACCGTTTTATTAGACAGTTTAATATTTATGTTAATAGAATTGTAATAAATCGAGCTTTTCAAGGGAGATTTTTTTTCTTTTTAGAGAAAAAAAATTTCATGCATTTTTTACTACAGAGACAAAGAAGAAGAAGGGACGATTACTAAAAAAAGGCAACAACAAAACAGCGGCATCACCACCGCGTGTATACTTAACAATAAAAATCTTAATGCTATCTATCAACAATGGGCTGATAACATTTTGAACATAATTCTGCAGATGAATAAAGCAAATATTCACAAATTTCCCCCATTTTCTTAATTCATCTTGAGACTTAGAAATTTTACATATTTAGAATGCATTATCTTCTGCAAACCTTTAGTAAATAGATCGGCAACATTTTCTTTAGACGAAATGTAAGATAATGACATTAAATCGTTTTCAATAAATTGACGTACAAAATGGTATGAAATATCAATATGCTTAGTTTTTGTATTTTCCACTTCATTATTAGAAAACATAATAGTTGACTTGTTATCACATAACACTATAAAAGGTTTTGGG
>JAHWFO010008810.1:267302-283247 GCA_023313115.1 Rhysida immarginata
ACGAAATACCCAACGACAACCTATGCATCTTTTTCCTGGCGGTAGGTCTACGTCTGTCCAAGTACCAAGCTTCCGGTGACAGTCCAATTCTTCATCTATTGCTTCCTTCCATTTGTGGGCTTGTGGGGAAGCTAGTGCATCTTCATAAGTCTCGGGTTCGATGACTTCCACTACGTTGAGCTGAATTGGTTCCTTGGGCTTACCAGCCCTTCCGTAGAGGTTTCGCACTATTTTGGATTTTCGTGGTCGACCTCTTTTGCGTAGTTCAATGGATTCCGTGGAAGTGACAACAGTATCGACCCAGCCATCATCTAGGACATCAGTAACTGATGAACTGTCATCACTCTCTGATATGATTGGAGGTGATGTCTTCTCCGGAATGGTAGCGCCCTCAGACGGACGACTATTTTCGGAATAGTCTATCCATATGCGATTAAATCTAAATGGTTCCATCTCAACTTCTTGAGTCCATTCAGATCCAAGTTTAGTTTCATCAAACTTCACGTGTTTGCTCTGTACAACGTCTTGGAGCTTCGGACACCATAGTCTATACCCCTTAGTCTGGGAGGAGTAGCTGACTAAAATGGCGGGATAAGCTTGATCATCAAGCTTCTTTCTCTGTTCCGCCGGAATGTGTACATACGCCAAACAACTATAAGCCCGAAGATGACGAACACTTAGTTTTCTTTTGACCCATATGACTTCTGGAATTTCATTTGTAGTAGAATGTAAAACTCTGTTTCGTATATACGCCACAGCAGTAACAGCTTCAGCCCAAAATTTTTGTGGTAGTTTAGCTGAATGAAGAGATGCTCGTGTTAGATCAAGCAAAGTCCTATTGGTTCGCTCCGCGATTCCGTTCATCTGAGGAGTACTGACGTTTGTGCGTTCGTGCACAATCCCCAGTTGCTCGAAGAGTTGGGATAGAGTTTTGTTACAATACTCCAAACCGTTGTCAGTTCGAAATCGTTTACATTTTTTTTCTTTACTTCGCTCAGACTTGGCGATGTATTTTTTTACACAATCAACTGCTTCTGCTTTATTTCTAATACAATAGACAGTAATCTTCCTGGAAAAATCATCTATGAAGGTTATAAAATATCTAGAACCTCCTTCTGATAATACTGGCATCGGTCCACAAACGTCGGAATGGGTCAGCTCTAAAATATCACGGGATTGTCTATTTCTGAACCTTTTACATGGAGCTTTAGTAGATTTACCAATTTCACAATCTTCACATACGCTAATTGTTTGAATTTTGCCTTCTAAACCTTGTACAAGTTCTTTTTTAGCCATTGCTTGAAGAGTCTGATAGTTGACATGGCAGAAACGTTTATGCCATAAATCACTATCAACAATAGTTGTTTCTTGCACTTCACAGTCCATAGCCGAGTTAACCAGTACATTACCTTGGACAACATAGAGGTTGTTTTCTCTGTGAGCTTCGACAATTGTCTTACTGCGATGATCAGCCTTGATCTTTGCCACTCCATCTTGAAAGGTGACTATCTTTCCTTTTTCTACAATTCTAGCAACTGATAATAGATTACGACGTACGTTAGGAACTTAGTACACATCTTTTACAGTTAACTGATTCACTTCGTGACCAACTTGAAATTCCATTTCAATTTCTCCAATACCTTCTGCTCTCAACCGCTCATTAAAATTTGCTGATCCATCAGCCATTTGAATGGATTCACTCGGAATTGCTCGAAATTTGTGGAACCACTGGCAGCAATTTGATACATGGTGTGTAGCACCACTGTCTAGAATCCACTTATCGTTTTCAGAATTTATCAAGTTGAAAGAAAGAAGTGAGTCTTTACCTTTAGACGATTCCTTTCCCTTTAACTTGATTTTGATTTTCCTTTGATTTTGGCTGATTTAGGCAAAACATCAATTTTTGGACACTTATTAGCATAATGTCCACGCTCACCACATCTGAAACACCGAACATTTTTTTTGTCACGAGTTGCACGTGGTTTTATCACATGAAAAGCTTCTTTTTGGGGAATGTCCTGTTTCATAGAGCGTCTTTCAAATTCCGTCAGAAGAACTTTTTTAATTTCCAAGGACGTGAACTTGGAATCGTCGACGTTGGCTAGAGTCATGACGATACTTTCATAAAGTTCAGGCAATCCGGACAGCATGGCATAGGCTAATTCCTCGTCTGGTACTTCTTTTCCAGCATCTTTAAGCAAATCACTACATATTTTTAAACGACTGAGATAAGAAGACATACTTTCATTTTCCTCAAGTCGGATGGAGATGAATTGCTTCTTCAGTTGCAAAATACGTGGCCTGGATTTAAGCTCAAAGACATTAGTTAGAACATCCCACGCTTCTTTAGGGGAAGTACATTCAACAATATGGATTTGTTGATCTGGATTAATTCCCAATGCTAATGTTTCAAAAGCTTTATCTCTTTTGGTTTGGAAACTTGCCTGTTGACTGGCTGTTGCATCAGCACATAACACAGCACTTCCATCGACATATGACCAAAGTTCCTTGTCGATCAGCAACATCCGCATATTGAACTTCCAAGTTCTATAGTTGTTTTCTCCCAGCTTTTCGAACTCCATACGTGGTTGCATAGAAGCCATCTTGGTAGCGGCCCAAGCTAAATACGTTCGAAAACAAGTCCTGTTAGGGTTTTAAATGAACAACTCTACCTTAGCTTGCGCAGTGGAAGCGTGCTGGGCCCATAACCATGTTAATAGAATTGTAATAAATCGAGCTGTTCAAGGGAGATTTTTTTTATTTTTAGAGAAAAAAAATTTCATGCATTTTTTACTACAGAGACAAAGAAGAAGAAGGGACGATTACTAAAAAAAGGCAACAACAAAACAGCGGCATCACCACCGCGTGTATACTTAACAATAAAAATCTTAATGCTATCTATCAATAATGGTCTGATAACATTTTGAACATAGATGAATAAAGCAAATATTCACAATTTACATAATTCAATTTCTATAGTTGAATTCTGCAAAAAACGGTGGCGATCGCTTAAAGATCAGTACTTTAAGAAAAAACGAGAGGGGAAAAAACCAAGTGGTTCAGGAAGGCCAAAAAAAAAAGGATGATAAAGAATGGCCATACTTCGCTATGATGGGGTTTTTATCAGATATAGAACAATATCGAAAGTAAGTTCAGCCAAATTTTGTTCTCCATTCCGGTTAATATTAAACATACATAGTTGTAGGAATAATTTTTTTACTAGTCATGCTAATTTGTACAGCTTATTTTTTTTTTCCTATCGTCATTTTGTCAGATTGTAGTAGAGAAAAAAGTTGATATGCATTGTCTCACGGTTTAATAATTTTGCAATTTTAAATTTAGCTCATCTGGAAATCTAGATGAAGAAGAATCTGCAACACAACTCTTTGAGGACATGATGGTCCCAGAAATGGAACACGAATTGGAGGTAATTTCCATTCTACTATAAAATCATTATTCTATTTTTGCTGATATCTATTCTATTAGCTAATGTCTATTCTATTGCTTTATTTCAGAATCCTGCGGACATCATTCTACGTCCCAATTCTTCTGCCTCCTCATCTGGACAGTCTACGTCATCTGGACAGCAGCCTATGTCATCGGGACAGCAGCCTACGTCATCGGGACAGCAGCCATCAGTTGATGTGCCTAGGCAAAGTTCCAGCACTCCACCACAGAGCAGAGAGGTAAGAGGATTGTCTTCGTTTATAAATAACGATCACAATTTTAAAAAAGATTTTTGGGTTTTATTCATGTTGTTTTCCAATTTTATTTTACAGAAGCCTCGACGAAAAGATAACATGAGTGCCATGATGATGGAAAATATTAGTAAAGTTTGCCATGTTTTTGAAAACAGATTTTCAGATTCACGAACGCAAACCAACCCAATTGAAAAAGAATTTGTTGAAAACCCATATAATGGTTTTTTTGCTTCAGCTTGGGCGTTAAATGATGGAATTGAGTCCAGCTGATGCAATAAAATTCCAAATCATCTCATTACAGTGTATGCAAGAAATGTTAAATAAACAAACATAAAACAACTCTTTTGGAATGTATTTATTGTAAACACATGTTTCTCATCTGATTGTTATACATTATGGATTGTTCTAAATTGCCTTGTCTTGCCAAGGAACACTCCCTTCCGGCCTCAAGAAATAGTTCATGAATTGATCGCGGACATTTGCAGCTTCTTTGGAATGATTAGTCGAGCCCTGACGACTGACACTAGGAAGACCTTGGGTTATGGTGCACCAGTCATCAGAATGGATGAACCCCTCACGATCCTCATAATCGACATACCCTGCTGGGCAATATGTTCTTTGGCTATAGAAAAAAAGCAACCAATTTTTAATAATGGAAAAAGTATTACAAATTTACATCATTGTATTAGCCAAAAAAAAATGCCCCCCACCTATGGGGTTTATTGGCATCAACTGATTTTAAAAAATTGTGAAGGACACAAGTTGCCTTCACAATTGTTTCCACACCAGTTGGATTCATCTGTATGGTATTTTTTAAAATTCTCCATCTTGCTGTGAGGATCCCAAAAGCATTCTCAATAATTCTGCGGCTTCTTGAAAGTCTGAAATGTAATTGTAGTATTTTCAAGTATTAAACTAAACATCATCACACTAAAAGAAAAGAAAAAAAATCTTTACATTATACCTGTAGTTATAAACTCTCCTCGCATGGTTTAAATCCCTTCCAGGGAAAGGGCGCATTAAATTTATCATTAATGGAAACGCCTCATCTGCTACAAAGACGAACGGCATTCTTTGATCTATACCAGGTATCGCAGATGGTTCAGCTTAAATTCAGCAACCCGGCTATCATCTAAAAAACCATAATAGAGTAAACATTAAAGAAAAAGCAACAGTATATGTACAAGCAGTTTGCAATAGGGTTTCTTACTCTTTTTCCTAATGTTGATCTACGGAATATTCCCCCATCACTTTCTGAGCCAAAAGATCCAACATTAATCGTTATAAATTTATATTGCGCATCACAGCTTCCCAAAAGAACAATACTATGTGCACCTTTAATGCAGTGAAATTGAAAAAGAGGAATACCTTCAAATTAAAACCTGATAAGTTCCTTTTTTTGATTTCTGAATTTAAAACACGTTGTATATAAAAAGAAATTTTCCAACCTTTTTAGTTATAATATAAACTGCCAGCATTTGCTGGGCAGATTATATTGACGTGCTTTCCGTCTAACGCACCCACACAATTTGGAAAATTCCATAGATGCGTGAAATCCTCTGAAATTTTCTGCCACATCTTTTGAATTGTTGGCTGAAATATAATTTTCAAACTCGTGATCTTTTTTTACAAGCCAGTAAGTGCTAAAGATTTATATCAAACAATATTCAATCATTATTTATTTATTTAAAAATTGGAAAGAGCATTTGGAGAAACGAAAACAAATATTCTCAATTAAGCATCTCAAATTGGATGTGTATAAATTGAGATTTTTTCAATAGCTTGCTTTCATTTCAGAAACTGTACTATTGGTCATTACATACTGGTAAGTATATAGGCTGCAAAACTTGATATAGAGCAATACAGGTTTCTCGTATAATCTTTGTGAAGGTAGCCCTTCCAACTTTATATATCTGGGCAGTTCTTTTCTGTGATGTTCCTGATGCCATAAAGCTAAAAAAAAGATAAAAATTTCTATGAGCAAACCGCAAATTATTAATTATGTTATTGATAAGCTCTGATACTCACTCAATTGTCATTAATAGTCGAATCGTTGGTGATATTGGCTCTCTCATTAAATCTATTTTTTTTAAATTTGGGCCCGACCAAGGATAAGAGATGATGAAATGTTTCCTTATTCATCCGGTATGTTCCGTGAAATATCTCCGGATCGCCTTTTAACATACGCGGAATATAAATAAAATTGAATCACATATTTAAACATTGAGATGAATTATGAGTAACCATTGAGTTAAATTGAATTATAATAAAACTCACATTATAAACATGCTCTCCAGTTGAGTTACGATCTCGAAGATATGGGCGAACCCAGTACCGATGTTTTCTTTTATTTAGGTTTCCATGTACAGATAATGCTGTACATGCTACGGTAAGAAAGCAGGGGAATCCTTCCATCAATTCCATTTCTTCATTTGATGGACTCTGTGCTCGGACACCAGAAATTAATGATGATATTTTAAGAAATCCGAAAAACACCAAGGTGGTGGCCATGATGGTTAGAAGCTTCTCCCTCTAACAAGAAAAATTGCAAAACATAAACTCATGACGCATGCGCAGTTGAACTTTCTGCGTAGACTTCACGCATGCATGGAAACTGATAATTGCGTTCAAATTAAATGCGTCAAGAGCTGTTGCAATGTGCGTCTAGGTGCGTCCAGATGCACATTTGCTTTCTGCGTCGAGACGCAGTTATAAATGTGTCAAAAATGCGTGTATGGAAACTTAGCCTAAGGCCCGCCGCAAATAAAAATTAGGAGCGACCTGGTCCCTAGCGACAGCCTGTCGCTCGTTGCCGACTGCAGTGGGAGGTTCGTCAAGGTCCACTGCTGACGTCAGTTGTCGCTCTTTGTCGCTTGTCGCCAGCTCTTTCACGCCGCAAATACAAGAGTGTCGCCGGCTCACCCGTCTTCTCTCCTATGGTATATACACAATGATAACTATTTAAATAAATAAATGCGGTAGTGAAATATTCATGCCTTTGGCCCTGTGAACTGAAGTTAGTAATGGTTTAATTATTTTCAACTAATGTTTTTATTTATATCTCATTTTTTAAATCATAATTAAACAGGTGCAGACTATACAGAAAATTTTTTTGCTTAGAAAATATAAGCTAACATCCAAAATTCAATTATGAAAATATTGAAACCAAATATTGTACCTTTCATTAATTTTATGAATAATTTATGATGGAATTTAAGTATTTCTAAGTTCTTTCATATTTAAGTATTTTTGTAGGGTTGTTTTAATATTTTTTTGTAGTGTTGTTTAAATGATAATAATAAGTCCGTATTTTATGATACCCTTGCAAATGATGAATTTTACGAACATTTAGCTTCTCAAGCTAATGTAAGATGAATCATATATACTATTACATGAATTTATTTGTTCATAATAATATCAGTTATATCATATAATGTTTTAAACATCACTGGATATGAAACATTAAAAAATTAACATAAAATCAAGGCCTATTTAGAATTTCTTTATTACACTATAAAAATTCTTGAATATAAAAGTACTTAATAAATAATTAGATAATAAAGATTGAGAGATTTATATATATATATATAAATCAGTGAATTAAATAACTGTTTCGAAATAAAAATTATTTTTTACGTAAGAAAATAAACTGAAATTTAATAACACGAATAATAATAATTTATAATTTATAATGTAATGTAACAACAACGGGGAGAAACCAACCAGATAAACTGGAAGGCCAGATCCGAAGTTGTCCCCCAACAGGCTAAAAGCCCAAAAACGGGGTTAATGAGAATATATTTAAAAGACAATAAAAGAAAATAAAACGAAAACAGACATTAGGACAAAAAACAACGATTATAATAAAGACGGTTATAGATAAAAAAGTATGTAAACAATAATGGTAAGCTAAAATCAGAAAAAAATACAATAGTGACGTGGCAGCATCAGGGGGAACTGCCAGATAAACCGGAAGGCCACACCCGAAGCTACAGGCAACAAACAAACAAACAAACAAAAAAAAAAAATTGTTGCATTAAAATAATAATAATAATAATAATAATAATAATAATAATAATAATAATAATAATGGAGTGTCATTAATTATAATAATGGCAAAATGGAACAATGGAGTGTCAAAATGTTTCATATCCAGTTTTATGCATAATTATTCTTAACAATACCTATCATTTCTCTATCGTCCACTGTATTTTTTCACTGGTTTTCCCTATGAAGGAATTAGTTGTTTTGATTGGCTATCGACGATGTTGTCGCTGGTCGCTTTCAATTGAATTCAGCTCAACAGAGGCGACGTCGCCTGAAAACCATTTTTTTCCGTCGCGCGCGACCAAGGGCAAAAACGAGGTCACGCTCGGGCGACAAGGAGCGATGCTGATGCATGCGCAGTGCCCATGGCGCAACCCATGTCGCGCCCGACCAAGCGTATTTGCGGCGGGCCTAAAAAACGGAAAAGAAACAAGTCATTTGTGACTGGATTTGAACTGGTGATCTCAGATCTATCGCGAACAGACAAATATATATAAACCGAAAATTTTCTTCTAATTATATAATTAATAAAAATTTTAAATTTTCAATGATAACAAACATTTGAAATTCTTTCTGTTGTTATTGTGTAGCTCCACAGTTTATTAGGAACTGTATTTTAAATTCTATTCGATAATATTTCGAGTTGAAAAATGAAAAGTAGAATTAATCTAAAATAACGAGATGATATTTTCCATATAATAAAATGTACAGATGGAAATATACTTTAAGTTCGATAAAGTAAATTTGACCACTCGGATGTTAAAGAAATAGACCTGAACCGAATACCGAAGCTTTCGCTAGGTCTCTCATCGTGAACATGGAAACGCTAATGCACTTATCTTCTACGAAACCAAAACTCGTATATAATATCCATCAATTCCACAGTCATCGAATATACAGGGTCTTTATAATTAAAGTTCCATTTTGACATGGCCATAAAAAAAAACTACTGGACCAAAAGCTATAATACTTGGTAATATTATACAAAAGGGCATGGGAAGTTCATACCCACCAAATAAAAAATTAGTTCAAAAGGTCACCACCAGCATGGAATGGCGCTCTATGCAATATTCGTATACGAAATTAGACACAGTAATCCGGTGTAAGCTGCTTTCAGTAAATGGTGGAGGCCACATTCAACATGTAACTAATTTTAGTAACGATTAAAGACTTGTTAACCTGTGTCTTCGTGTCTAATTTCGTATACGAATATTGCATAGAGCGCCATTCCATGCTGGTGGTGACCTTTTGAACTAATTTTTTTTTTGGAGGATATGAACTTCCCATGCCCTCTTGTATAATACTAGGGCGGACTGCGACTCGCGAATCGCTTTCTTGACCAATAATTTAGAGCGAACCGTTATTGATTGTTAAGAAAATGACTAACTAAATTCTTTAAATTGATATTAATTTTTATTGTTGAAACAATTTCATTTTAAACTGCGTTATTTGCAAGTTCTTCACGCCTAACCTTCCACGATGCATGGTTGTTGATATTAATCAACCGCGGCTTTGCAAATGCCGGTTCGATCAATAAACCGTTGATGGTCTTCACTCGTGAAAATGCCACGTACGATAAGCCAAGTCCAAATTCTGAATCACCAATGTCTATGACTGCTTTATCAACAGTGATTCCTTGTGCTTTGTGTCTGGTGATTGCATAGGCTAACTTAAGCGGAAATTGCTTACGCGTACAAGATACTCCTCCTTTTTTGAAGCCAACGGCGATCGGTAAAATGGGAACTGCTTCATTGGTTAATGTTGGTCCAGTATAGGTTGCGAATTTGACGAGAATGCACATCGGCAGTTCATTCAAGTGGTTGCGAGTTTCAGTTGGCGAGTAGACAATGTCGACAACCACACAAAAAGATATTGTGATTACGCTGTGATTACAGCACTTAGAATTACAATATATACCTCAAAATGTAGATTCAATATTCAAGAATGCAATGAAATCGAAAAAATATCGTTAAAAGTTCTAAGAACTCCGAAATTTGGCCTTAAAAATCGAATGTGCAGAGCAAAATTTGCGAAGGGCTTCGCCGTATTTTGTATGTCAAAAATTCTATTTGCACGCGCAATGTTTGTTTACGTTTTTCTCAATGCATTCCTATGGGAACAATTGAAGGGTGATTATTCCTCGATGGTAGGTCGGATTTGAAAATTTTTTTTTCTTGACCATCACCATGGTCATGCGCATGCACGTGCAAATTTTCATTGTTGTGACTATTACGTGTCAAAAGTTTTATGCGGTCATCGAATTACACTTGTCGACTGTTAACAGAGCTTCGCTTACGCTTCGCTCTAAAAAAACAGGTGATAAAAGTTCTAAGAACTCGATAAAATGGTCTCAAAAATCGATGGTGCAGAAAAAAATTTGCGAAGGGCTTCGCCATATTTTCTATGTTGAAAAATCTATTAGCGCGTGCAATTGTTTGTTTACATTTTTTTCAATGCATTTCAATGGGAACAGCTAAATGGTGATTATTCCTCGATGGCTGAACCGATTTTTAAAATTTTTATTTAGTGACCATCAGGATGGTCATGTCCAGCTGTGTGCAAAATTTCATTTGTCTATGTTCTCTGGTTCAAAAGTTTTATGCGCACAAAGAATTTTGATTTTCGCCTGATAACAGAGCTTCGGTAACGCTTCGCTCTAATTAACAAGTATTATAGCTTTTGGTCCAGTAGTTTTTTTTATGGCCACGTCAAAATGGAACTTAAGTTATAAAGACCCTGTATTTTATTGCTATATTATTACTTATATGCTGGGAGAAACATCGACACGAACACAAAGAAACGAGCCTGAGCAGCCGCCATGATTTGTAACATGTTAGCCGTTTGAGGCGTAGTGAAGTGTCATGCGCATGTCACGGACTACGAGATAGTAAAAGGCCTGCGTTTGGCTCTGAGTCTCTCTAAACATAGCACTCCTCACTGAGCACTGCGCATGCGTGCAGATTTAATTTTTCGTCCAAGAGCAGTTGCCGTGCCACACAAATGTAGCCGATGATCAAGTTCATTTGCCAAAGCTGACATTTATCCACGTATTATAGTAACTCTCACTAATTTCGCTTTCGTTGCTTCGTTGATGTTCCGTCTCTCGGGTGGTTACTACATCAACGAAAGTTATGAAAGTTATTCACAAGTGTGATTATGATTTAATCATGTTAATAACATTAAACATATTACATATTTTTTCTGCTAAATGAATGATTCTTAATGCCCAACTCTTCATTCTTAATGCCCAATTCTTCATTGTTTAATACACAACAGAAAAAGAAACGGAGAAATGAAATCCCTGCTTATTTGCTTTCCTAAGAAATATTTTGGACGAGTAGGAAAAAATCTACGAAAATGAATCTAATAATCATTTGTGTTCACAAAACTTCAGTGAAAAATTCAGAAGCAAAACTTAGACTTGAGATTTTGCTCGATTAATTGAAATATACCTATTGAAATCAATATTATAACCTGGATTAAATTACGAAAGTTCATTAATATTTTTCCAAGTCATCAAACATAAAAATGTTCGCTTGCATAAAATTGGAAAAAAAATGTATATATATGAAAGGATACTTGAAAGTTCTTTATTTTAGACAAATAAAATCACCATTTTCAAAAAAATGTTAGCGATATATTTTTCTCTCTATTTTTGAGTGCATAAAAAAAACTAACATTTCATTTTAAATAGAAACAAGGATGTTGCGCCCGGCGCAACCGAGCAGAGGCATTAAGCAAGTTTTAAAAAATATTTACCGGTTCTTCCAAGACCATCCAAGAAAAGCACTCTCCCTCCGTGGCTTACCGCATTTAATATATAATTGTACACAATCAGCTGCTCTTCATTTAAGAGCAATGTTTGATCCGACAACTCTTGCAGTTTTGCTCGGGGATATGACGTCTCCAACGATATCAATGGATATGAACCTTGGGAAGCTTCAACTTCTTGATTAGCGAAGTGATGCAATTGAGGCAACTCTGGATAGTCCTTAAGTCGGCATTCATTGTTCGTCAGATAATGGTCCATATCTCTTAATGTGAAATACAGCACTCAAAGATTGGTTGCATCTGAGTTGAGTTGATGCTGATAGTCTTCTGATTCCACATTCGCTTAGGTTGCTGGGGACTACAATACGCCAAGATAGTTGCAAATAGATGTCTCAGTTGTCGAGGCATCTGGAGAGCAGTTACTTCACGCATGCAATGAAGCCATTCTTCATCGTCCTCTAGCAGCCCTAGAGCTTTTGTAGCCTCTTAGAATGTATCTGTTCGAAGATCTACAAAAGACTTTGACCACGAACATAGCATAGCAAAAGTTGCAAATGATATCGCTGCACGTCCAAAGGAGAAACTGCATTCATTCTACCAATCGCCTTTACAACCCCACGTTGCCGCTTCTTCCATGATTTACTGCTAGCTATCCAAGTGTAATACTTGGGGACTTCATGGTACAATAAGTTGGACGTTTGGGGATCGCTCGCACAAACTTCAAAAAATCTGGTGAACATCGAATGCTGGGCGTGCTGGACACTTTCTTCAGTGCCTATATTTGGATCGAATACCACATAATTGCTTTGGGGAAGGTGTACAGACAGCTGGACAAATGTGTGTGACTTGGCTTGCGAGGGAAATGTAAAAAATGCGCCAGACGGCTTCATGTACTGATATATGTCTATAACTTAGATAGTCTTCGATCTCATCGATGACTCTGGTTGCTCAACAGAGTTCTTTCCATCTTTGACACTGTTATCTGTCCTTTCGATACTGATTGCGGCCTAGTCGTGACCTATATAGACGTACAGAGATAAGAGTTGCATGGAACCACCCAACGATTATCGAGTTCAATTCCTCGTCGAATAATTGTACGGCCAAGATCTCTTTGTCTGTACACTGGATATCCATTTTCGTTACACGTGGTCACTTCATTAAATCGCTTTGGATATCCCTTCGTGCACTGTCCGTCGCGCATACACGGTGCTTTGGGATTCAATGACCCATACGACCATGCATCATCCCAGGCATGAATTTCCTTTAGGAAACAGGCTGGGATGAGGAATTTCTGCACACACAAACTTGTCATAGGCTTCCGGCGTCCGGGGATTTGCTTCGTCGTCTAATCGTATGATCATGTGTGCGTGGGGAAGCCCACGTTTCTGGAACGCAATCTTTAATCTGAGTACTCGAAACACAATGTCTGGACGATATTGTGGTCTCTGGCCTTCAAGTACAGTTTCTTTAATCTCTGGCTATTCAGGATTGCATGTCACGGTTACAAAAATATCTGGTTTTCTATATTCACGAACAATTGCCATGGAGTCGTAATATTGTTTCCTCATGTAACGGTCGCCACCAGTAAATATGGGAGGGAGGAGAATATACTTTCTAATCTCCCTCAAATTTCCGTCTCGAGCCATTTGGTCTGCAATACCAGGATGCAGGTCGGATCGAAATGTATCCTGATGGTTTTGATGAGACGAAGCCGCTAACGTTGAATCTTGACGTATTGCTCGACACACCATTGCTGAAGGAGACGTGATGATCGACGTAACAAAGAGTTTTCAGCCTCCCTCGTGAAAAGTTGATAGGCATAGAAATCTCGGACTTTCATCTTGTCGTTACTGTATCCACGTATCGAACATATTCACCACTCATATTCACCAAAAGGGTACTGCAAAGGAAAATTGAGTGGATTGTAGGCTGGATGCAACTCTGAAATCTCACGAAGACTGCCCGATCTCAGATGAAGGACGATACTGAGAGGACTGTCAGCATTGTCATCAACTAAAATTGCAGCCCCTTCGTCAACTGTGGGCCGGTTGTGTGTTCTCAAATCTGTTCCAGGCGTTTTATGAAGCACCCAACTTTGAACTTTTCCTCTTTGAGCGAAATCTCCAGCGGCAACGAACTACTGGACGAACTTTTCGGGATTGATCGAATGCAGAACGCGCTGGATAGTGCATACAATATCTCGGTTCAATCCATCCATAATGTCTATTCGTGTTTCCACTTGTTTCTCCATGTCTGGATCATAAACGTAGATCTGCGCAAACTTGGATGGTTGGCCTTCTCTCGGCATCAGACTTCCGATTCGATGACAGATGCTTCCTTGAACACGGAATGTGTATATACCATCTCGAGCGTTCGCGTATTCTTCATCCACAGAGACACTTTCATGAACTGACGCACCCATCGATGTAATAGCAAAAACGCAGTTGTACGCCCTGATACAATTCATGAATATGGGATTCGACCTCAGTTCAGCCAGTTCATGCGGTACCTCATTTGGAGGAGCAATAATGACTTTTCCGTTCAAACAACATATTACCGAAGTTTTGTCCGTAAACTTGAGAGAGAGGCAGTGAGAACATACAGCAGCCAAGTGGCCAATCGAGTTCATGGGAACACTTGGCTGGAAATCTTCGATTCTTGCAACAGCAGAGTATTCCGTACGCTGGTGTACCTGAGCTCTGCTGCTTCGTTATTGATGCAGATTGCGTTGACGATAGCGAAACACGTTCACCTTCCGACATTTGCTGTCTTCGAGCAGCAGCTTCATGTGCACATTTACTTACGTCATGCGCTCTCAATGAGCGGCTTGATCAGCTGCATTACGTTCATGCGCTTCATGTCGGCCCCTTTGTTCCTCTGGAGTTTTGGTTCCTCTTGCGCCTTCTATAGACGTTGTATAGCCGCTCGACGCGTAGCCAAACGCTTTTTTCGGTCCTATCGACTTTCATACTCCGTTGGACACGCATAGGCTTCTTCGACCTCCGTGATTGTTTGAATGTTTCGCTTCGTCGGCGCCATTACCTTATTTATTAAAAACAGTTATTAATAGATATTCATTTAAGAGATATTTTTCGAATCTCCCACACGTAGAATTGAAGTAAATAACGACTTACTATTGGTCACAGGTCTGAACAGCCAATGAAAACTTCGAATTTGAAACTTTGAAAATTTTAACGAAATTGCGTGATGCATGATAAGTTTTAATTTTAATTAAGACTGTGTTATATTATTGTTAAAAAGAAAGGAGATTTTTAATTGTTTACTCTGTTGCGTCACTCGCGTCACTTGCCAATGAAAAGTCCGGATTTGCGTGATATGACAGACTGACGAAGCACTTTATATATTAAGATAACATTCAAATACTTATATTGTAGTTTGTTTTTCAAACGTATTGCTTTAATGATTAATGAGTGTAAAAAATTACTGTACTGAATAAAAAATAATAGAAAATACAAACAAAGAAGTCAGTTGTGTCATATTTTTAGTATTTCTGTCATCATTATATATGATAAAAGACTATTGCTAATAAGTTAATATATAAGTATTTGAGAGAATAACCTGAGAAGGTTTCATTAATTTATTAATAAGTTAATATAGATATTTTATATGATTGAAGTTAATTTTATCATATATGGAGATATTTTATTATACATGTACAGAAAAAAATGCATGTTTCGTAGTATGCTGCAAGTGATTATCAATGGACTAATTACTTTTTACTTTGTACAAAACAAAAAAATAAAAAAAATTAAAATTATAGTTATTTCTGAACATATTTCATCATCATCATCTTCAAATATGATCACAGCCAAGAGACGGAACAGAAAAGAAGCAGCGAAAACGAAATTACAGTATAGTGAAAATAACTTGAGCATCGGCTACTTTTGTCTGGCACGGCAACTGCTCTTAGACGAAAAATTAAGTCAGCACGCATGCGCAGTGCTCAGTGAGAAATGCTATGTTTAACCAACACCCCCTGAAAGAAGGCCTAGGTGCTTATTTTGTGACGTCACAGCTAGTAGGGATAAGGGGAATAGTGGATGAAAGGGGGTCATACGGTGATTGAATTAATTTTGTTAAATATTATTCTTTTACAGAAACAAATATTATTTAAGTATCTATGAAATGAAAGGATTAAAAAATATAAAATTTGAAGGTTTAAATGTCACTTTGTATAAGGTTTCTGCCTTCAATTTCTAAAGCATTTATAATGTAATTTTTTTCTTTAATAAATCCCAAATTACTTAAACACAAAAGTATAAGAGAAATTTAAAACAAAACAACACAATATAATAAAAATCATTTATTTCACGTTGCAAAATTTTGAGTATAAATTTTTAATAAAAATGTACAATTTTTAATCAAAAATTTCTAATTTTTTGTAAAAGTTGATAATTTTCTTTTA
>JAHWFO010008810.1:288247-303628 GCA_023313115.1 Rhysida immarginata
ATTTCCACGCAAAAATGAGAAAATGGATTTTCTTGAATTACAGCGCCATCTACCAAAAATAAAAAAAAATGTTTCAGACAAAATGTACGTAGTTTTTTATGTAGGACCTGAATCTGCAATAAAAAATAGGGGTTCCCATTTGAAATTTTAAAGTTGCCCCCCGCCCCACCCCCAGGGGCCGGGGGGGGTGGGCTAATTTTAGCACCAGCAGATGCCCCCTCGAAAATAATCAACTTTGGATTATACGCATTTTTTCGTGTGAAGCTTATTTTTCGAGTTATTCTGCTTTGTCAACTTAAAATTTACACCCTGTATACTGGAATAGTTTATGTTCCTCTCCTAGCTATAAAAGTCCTTGTGCCACATGCTCATTAAAAATACTTAAAACTAATTTTACATTTTGTCTTTCAAAATTTGTAGGAAAAAGAGACTTCAATGTTAAGCCATAAGAATATTTTATAAAATTTTCACTTTTTAATGTATGTAAGTGTTTCTGAGTGGCAAAACTTGCCACATTAAAAGGAAGGTTTTCTTCAGGATTCTCAAAATTAGGATAATACAAACATTGCTGAGGATCTTTTTGGTTAATCCAGTTATTTCTAATATTCTTGAATATGTGAACTGAATCAATTATAAAAAATAATGGTTCATTAGACTTTGCAGGATGTGAATAAACTACGCTCTTTTGAGGCGGGCTACAAAAATTGGTCATACACTTTTTGTTAATTGAATTATTATCACTCACAACACACAACACTCTGAAACCAATTTTATGAAGACCCATCATTAGTTTTTTAACATAAAAAAGCAACTGATCTGCTTGAATTGCTTTTATAGGTAAAATATGTACTACTTCTTTAAAAGATGTTAACAAGCTCTGTATCATAAAAACGTAAGCTGAATGTGCAACATTCTCGCAATTGTAAGCTACTCCTAAAATATTACCTCCTTTATAGTCCAAGTATGGCTTAATGTGAATTTCATCCATCATAAGAGAGATAATGAGATCTTTCTCTTTTAAATATCGAAACTTCTCTTTAAGAAAGCACAAAAAATTCTCATCTGTCTGTTCGTTCAAAGGGTTTGTGTCACTGAATTCAAATACGATCTTGAATTTCGATGTCACAAACTCTCACTTTCACTCTCGAATTATTTACAATTCGGGAAGGAAAGTGGAGCGACGTCACACTCGTCATAATCGTAGAGCAAAACGTCTACACGCATGGGCCAATCAGGAGGCAACAGCAGATTCAAAGGAAAAGTTTTTTTGTGCAGCTAACGAGAGAGAGAGAAGAGTGGAGCCACGAAAGAGACGGCCGGTAAAAGAAGGGTTTCCTCATCGCGGAACTCCTAGCAGGATCCGGGAATGCCTTATGGTTAACGAAGCCTCCGAGACGAGTACTAGAACTACGGCGACGGCAGCGAGCGAGACGAGTTCCCGTGCGACGTCGGAGAATTCAGCTCAGCTGTGCGGAGAAGCCTCGTTGGCGGCGCATCTCCCGACGGAGAAGGCAGAACGTCGTTTGCGAGTTCCGCCATTAGCGCGTGTTTCAACGAAACTCCCGGAGACCTGGCATCGCAACCTACTGGATCACTGTGCGAACCTAGTAAGTGCTCGTTTTCTCGTAGGGTTTAACTCACGCCTAATAAAGGTGGCTTTTTGGTTATTGGAGTGCAAGGAAGTGATTTATGTGGTGCCGATGGTTCACGGGAGTCGTTGGGTTCCTTTGCCGTCATTAGCTAGGCCAGGCCCGGCGGCGAGAGTGAAAACAAGCTCCTGTTGTAAATTACACTGGAGATACATACATAAATTAGTAACACATGTACCATATTAGTAATCTGTGACATGTATATTAAAGCGAATATAGAAAAAATGCACACAACTTTATTTTCGGGCAGAGCAGCGTTAATATTTTTATATTTTTTTTTATTTGAACCGATAAAAGATGACTTGTACACGGCGTGTTTTAAATCTGTAGCCTATTTTTAAAATCCAGCTCTTTGTGCGCGTCAGTGAAATAATAATAAAATACATGTATATATATTTACACATAATTACAACGAAATGTGCCCTTTATATATAAGCTTAAATACTGTTCAAGTTTATCTGCCTTCTTCGGCTACTAGATCAAGTTCGATTATCCATGATAATCCAAAAGTCCACCAGAGAAGCTATATTAATATTATTATTGTATTCATTGACCGATCTTTATGAAATATTTTAACAAAGATATATTCTGACAGTCAGTGCATCGACGCTCAATTTTACAAAACAAATGAAGCTCGTTTAACATTCTTCTTTTTAATTAAGTTAAAAATAAATAAATAAAAAAACAAATAACTAACTAACTAAATAAATAAATAAATAAATAAATAAATAAATAAATAAATAATATTATAGTTCAATAAAAACTATATTTTTATATATTATTTTATATAGAAGAATCCGACAAATAGTCTGGTAGTTAAACAGAGTGAGAGCTTTCCAAGCGTAGAATCAGGGACGGATGAAGGGGAGGATTCTCATCTGTTCTTGGTAGAATCCTATCATGAACGTCATTTTCTGCCCAAATCGCCAGCAAAAGTCGAACGGAATCTACTTCTAAATTCTGCCGAAATCCGCAGTGCGTCTAAGCGCGCTGCTTTTGTGTTTCCATATAAGCAGCTAAACAAGGACAGCGAAATTGGTAGAAACTGCCGTTTTGGGCAGAAAATGACGTCATTTTTAGCGTTGACGCGCAAACGGAAATCCACTTTTAGTAAAAGTGTTATTTCAATTCTTGACCACAGACCACATAATGACACTCCTTTAATTCGCATGGGAGCAGTAAAGCGCAATAGCAATCATAACATTCGCTTCATTATGATTCGACTCATCCGCTAGGAGCGCTAGTGTACTTTTTATATCACTTTGTTTCCCATTCTACTTCTTCCATGCTTACAGTCTGTCAAAGGAAATACACGGCATATTAAATTTAATTTCCGATTTCAATTGCTAGGCATAGTTTCCAAGAAGTAACAATAATCGCATTTACTTTGCCCACTTTCCCCACTTATCTTGTTTAAGTCACTTTCGGTGGCGTAATTTCGAGGGAAGCGAGGACTTAAATTTTGGTTCAGTTGATTTTTATACCATTCACCAATTTTAGAATAGTGTAATTATTGCAATGGCCATTGGTGACATATACAAGTATGTAAGTTACGAAAATCGATTCATTGAAATCGCGTTTTATCGATAAAATAATCGTTACATTTGCAGCGATTACTCGTGAAACATCGATGTTTTTCCCAACACTAACTCAAAAGTGACTTTTCTTGCTTTTCTGGTTTTATGGCTACTAACTTCCGGTTTAGTGGTAGCCATTTTGATCGCCGCTTTGCTCGTTTCGGTATTGTCCACCGTTAAAAGTTGTAATTTAACAATGTTAATAACGTATTTAACGTAAATTTTTTTGTGAGTTATAAATGAATGAATAATAAAACCCATTGAGAACATTAAAAAAACATTTCCCCACAATAAATCACTTCTTAATTCTGAAACAATTTCAATATGTTCATCATGTGTGCTTAGCGGTCGTTCAAGAAATACGTCATGCTGTTTTTGGCGATTTCAAACCACCGTCCTCCCATGTCACATTGTGTAACATTTTCCATCCCCTCCCCTTTTAAGACGTCACACCATTAAGTTAAAAGAAATAATGTGGTTACTTTCAAACACAATAAACCTGTTTGAAGTATGATTTTAATGTTGTTAATGTGTAAATCCGATAAAATTTGAAAAGTCCCATGGACTTAAATAATGAAATTTCAGGTTTTTGCATAGGTAATAACAATGATGATTTTTGAAATTAGAAAATTTAACTACCCAAAAGCAAATCTTGCAAACATTCTAAAAAGGAGCTTTAATCATGAAGCACAAGTACAATTATTAATGTATCATGAGCAATTGAGCCTCAACAAGGCGATCACCACGTGCTCAGGTCAACAATGCGTAAGTAACACTTTATTCATTGTTGACTCCTCACTACGAATCAATTGTTACATGACGTGCCATTAATCTGGTCTCTGCAACTGACTTGAAGGAGTCCACAAAAAAGGCTGAAAATTTCATACATCCGAAATAAGACTTTGATGATGATATTGTCGAAAAAAGAATTTGCAAAAGTTAATCCATTTTCAAGTTTTCATGCAAACGGTGGATAGATAAACGTACAGCCCAAACGTGCATTTTTATAAGTAGCTTTTAGCTTAAGTTCCTAATAAGGAAGCATTATTATCCTGTCCATTGTTAGGATTGGCAGTTGCAAACAATTTGAAAACAGTCATTGTTTTGATTGTTACGCATAATAATTAAAATAAACATTATTGTGAAATTCAGATTGTTTTTCCCCCGCTAGGGGCCCAACCGCTACGGCAGCATCTGTTTCTCGCTCCGCTATTTTAATTTTATTACCAGGATTTCTTCGAAGCCTAACACTGAATTCAGATTGAAGTGCTAATTATTTTATGAAACGATGAAGTTCGACCAAGAAAAGTAGCCCATTTTTGTTTAAATACCGCTGAATGAATTTTGGATTCTATACTATTGCAACTTAATTAGGCCTACGGCGTTAATGCTGATTAAGGAAGTTAATTACCTTTCTTCTTTATTTGTACCAAGAAATCTATTTCAATATTGTTATTATACCAATAGGCCTATAATGCCCTTCCCATTGTGTGTTAATTATGGCATCGTCGAATTGCGGAAAATGTAAAAAATACGTTAATATACGAGGGTGGGCTGAAAAAGTAATGCCTCCATGGCTGTAGCTTTTTTATTTTTTAACCGATTTTCAAAATACTTTTTGTATCTGATACTCACATTCCTCCTCTATGTAATGCACTATTCACTTTTCGACATAGTCCCCATCCCTTTCCACGCATTGTACCAACGCGTGACTAGTCGGGTGAACCCGTCGGAGAGGAATTCCGTTTGAGGATAATTTAGTTTCTCTACAGAAAGAGGGTGAAAATGAACTGACTTTAAACTCCCCAACGGATAACACCTAGTTTATTTTATCGAAGCTCAACTGTACATTAGACGAAAAACTGTCCCCATTTCTGCACTACCTACCGATTCTTGAAACAATTTCAAAAGAATCTAAAGCCACCTCAGAAAAACTCACGAAGGTTTCTGATAAAGTAGAGACATTAATTGAGTTTGAGAAAACGATTTCAGAAAAATTGGAAAAGCTTGAATCTACAAAATTGGAGCTAGAGGCCAAATCCAAAAATTTGCTAAAGATGATTTCGATATTAGAAAGCCGATATACTGATTTGGAAGAAATTTAGTATAACCAGAACATAATAGTGCGTGGTTTACCAGAAAGTCCACATAAAAATATCAGCCAATTGATACCTAGGATGTTAAAGTTAGTGATCGGCGACTTTTTAGCAACATACGAGGGGAGTTCAATAAATAATGCAACACATTTTTTTTCTCTGGCAATTTTGGTTGAAAAAACTGGACATTTCTTGTGGAACATTTTCAAACATTTCCGCTTCGTCTCGTATAGTTTCATTGACGTCTGATAAGTGACAGCGCTATAGTGAGCTGTTAAAATGGCGTCTACAATGGAGGTGCGTTCCAAACAACGGGCAGTGATTGAGATTCTTTTGGCGGAAAACCAGGGCATCTCAGATATTCATAGGCGCTTGCAGAATGTCTACGGTGATCTGGCAGTGGACAAAAGCACGGTGAGTCGTTGGGCAAAGCGTGTGTCATCATCGCCGCAAGGTCAAGCAAAACTGTCTGATCTCCCGCGAGCTGACCGGCCGTGCACAGCTCTGACTCCTGCAATGTCGGAACATGCGAACACTCTCATTCGAGCAGATCTCGCACCGTTGGATTTTCATCTGTTTGGCCCAATGAAGAACGCAATGCGTGGGACGCAATACGCGGATGATGAAGCAGTTATTGATGCAGCACGACGTTGGCTCCGACATCAACCAGTGGAATGGTACCGTGCAGGCATACAAGCCCTCACTCCAAGGTGGCGTAAAGCCGTAGCATTGAATGGAGATTACGTTGGAAAATAGTGTTGTGTAGCTAAAAGATTGGGGAATAACATGGTGTATTTGAATGCTGAATAAAACAACCCCCTTTTTCAGAAAAAAGTGTGTTGCATTACTTAATGAACTCCCCTCGTATACATTATAACAGCAGTGCACCGATTGGGTAGATCAAAGAAACCCTCTACACCTCGTGCAACTGTAATCAAGTTTTCCAACTACGGGGTGAGAGACGCTCTTTTTAAAGATAAAAGTGATAAATTAAAAGAATTAACCGCTGCTATGTCGGAGAAATTTGAAAAAGAGGTGAAATTTTTTTACCATGAACCTCTCTGCCCTTCAAAGCTCGAACTGTTTTAAAAGTCGAAACAATTTAAGATAGAAAATGATTTCCAATACCTTTGGACGAGAAAAGGTAAAACATTCCTTAGACGTGACCGCTCGGACCCGGCTCGGGATATCTCTTCTCTAGAAGATTTGAACTCCTTCTTGGTGTAATGGTTCCATTAGTTTTGCCTCAGCCGGATCCAAGGCTAAGTCAAACTGATGCTCTTAATTTGTTTTACTCAAATATTCGGAGTATTAATACAAACTTTGATATATTTCGAGCGCAATATAATAATGTTGACTTTGACATTTTTTTGTTTTCTGAAACCTGGTTATCTTCAAATTCTTTAATCCTGTAGCATGCCCTTGGAGAGCCAACTAAACAGGATGCTAAGGAGGGAGTGTCGACAGTGTTTGACTGAAATAAAGCAATTGACTATGAAGTAAACGAAATTGAATACCCCTTTATTATAATTCACAACTTGACAGGATTAATCATTGAGATTTTCATGAGTATCAATTATTACATACAGTATTCTTCATTTGGACAACTCGAGGGTGATAATTAAAGTTCATTTTGAAACTGACTAAGATAAAACTGAATTATATCGCAGGGCAGACTAATTTATTTCTCGGCCAAGTGAGTTCATATTAAAGCTTTATTTGGGGGCAACTCAGTTATGTTCAAACGGAAGAGTGTAATCTCTCCCCAGAGAATTGAATTAACAAAGTTCCATTTTGTCTAATCATTAACAAAACACATAAGCTTGTGGGGGCTATCGATGCAATCTTGCATTGTTTTAGAGATTCTTTCCTATGTTTTCACGGTCAGAGTCCCTCTGGTAATCTACGGAGGTCGTTTGTGTCGGAATGCCAGCAGGGGGGGGGGGGGGGGGGGGGAAAAGGAACCGCGAAGGGAGGAAAGGATCGGACGAAGGGAATGTTAGTACCGGGAAAACCCACCCATTACCTGCCGCCGATAATTCTGCTTGTCATCTTGGTGCATTTACAGAGGACGTTCTTCAGAGCTGAGCATCAATGTGGATTGCGACGTCGGAACGAATTCCCACGCGGCTACGCAGATTTTCCACGTTTGTTGGCCCAATGGTCGAACAGTGATTCTAAACGGACAATAAAAAAAACGAAAAAACAAAACTCCAAATAGCGTAAACAACTGGAGATTTTCTCATTTAAAAAGGTTCATAACTCAGTGTAAATACTCATCTATTTTTATGAGCCGGTGGAAATAAAACATTCGATTTCTGATCTCTGCGAGGCGACCTGCAACGATTCCTGGATTATTTTGCCGTACGGCTTCCCAGGTAAGGCTCAGACTTCGGAGTAAGGGTCGTTTCAGAAGACCTTCACTCCCTCATCAAAGTTATGTCAACCCAGACTTCATCGACTTCAGGTTTTTCCATATGAGGAATTTACTTCTTCCACGATGGAAGGCAAAGCCACATCCCCAAAGCCTCGTTCTACAACTTCAAGCTTTATGATGGCAAACCTGAAGGCCCAAAGATAAAAAACGAAAAAAGGCAAAAAACGCGCTGCCCGCGCTTCAACATTTTTCTAACTCATCCTCATTGTTGGCGTCCGAGTTCCTGGTAACTGGGATCAAAGTTGTCCACAACCAACACCACCTAAAAACAAGGCCTGAGCGCGGAAACGTCATACATTGTTAGAACGTCATAAATAGTCATCTTTAATCGCGTTTCTACCAATAATAAGCTCTAATTTATGACTAGTTATGATGATGTAACAATGTATGAAATTTCTGTGCGCAGGCCTTCTCTTTAGGCAATACCGCCTAGAGAGAAAGCCTGCTCACGGAAAAATTATACATTGTTACATCACCTTCGGTAGGGACAATTTCGGCCTTATATTGGTAGAAATATGATTAACAATACCCTACCAAAGGTGATGTAACAATGTATGACGTTTTCGCGCTCAGGTTTTGAGTAGAGGCAACACCTCCTAGGGTGCGTTCACTTATTCACTTGGAGTCACAACGAGTGACTCCCGTGACTCTGAGTCATTCGCATTCCGTTTCTTTATTTGCTCCGAGTCATTTGGTCTCCGTTTCTTTATTCGCTCGGAGTTAACTCCCTTGACGTCGAACATCAGGGTACGCTCGGAGTCATTTGGAGTTTGTTTCTTTATTCGCTTGGAGTGCGACTCGGGTTAACTCCCTTAACTCCTACTTTCAAGCTGGAGTCATCGGAGTCAAAAAATTTAATGAGAAAGACGACGCAACAATGAAGAGTGCCAACAAAGTTGCGACTTCAACGATGATTAATTTTTGTTACAATGAGATAACGTTTGCGAGCGCGCTTGTTAGGAGCCGTGGCAATCACACAAACAAGAGAAGAGAAGACTTTATTTCTTCAAGATGGCGCATACGTTGTTTAACCATCAACATGGTCGCCTATACCTTTCGAAAGTGCACGATACCATAATTGGTTTAGCCTTCCATAATTGGTTAGCCTTCCATTGTTGCAGGCTTGGCACGATACAAACGAAAATTTAGCTTAAATTGATCGAAAACTTGATTCGAGACAATTTCCTCAACATAATTATTAATTTTTATATGCTCAATCTCAGTTCCATCTTTACGCACTGAGATAATAAATTAAAATTACAATTATGACCAGAACTTTGTTTTTATAAAAATAATAAAAAATATGTTATTGTTTATTCCTGTTAATAAAAAATAACTTAATGTTAAAGGTTTCCCATAACCCAAAAGTACCAATGGCACTGCTTATGTTTTTCTGATGCCTCCGGAGGTTCCGAAGAGGGAAAAAATATCTTGAATCGTTCACAAGCAGTGTTGCCAATTTAGCAGGGATGCGTCCAATTTAAAAGCTCATTTTCATTATTTTGTGCATTATACATTAATTAACGAAATAGTATAATATGTTGTTTATTATTAATGAATGATTCTATACTCATTTATAAATGTAGAAGATAAAATAATAAATAATAAGAATATATAATAACAAGTTCGCCAATGAATAATGATGAGAGTTTTTGAAGAGAATTGAAGACTTGTAAATGAATGGTAGATGGTTGATGTGCATTGTTTAATTTTTATTAAAAATGTCCAACAAAAGACAAGCGCATGAAAAAAAAGGCTAAATTGGCAATACTGCACACAAATGATTATAGCGATCAAAGTCTTCGATTGTTACGTCGTTATGTTGACTCTGAGCCATGGCGCTAGTACTCTGATCACGTGATCACATTGACTCGGAGCATGACTCCGAACGAATAAGTGAACGCACCCCTAGAAAGAAAGCCTCACAACTGAAAAGTCACACATTGTTACATCATCATAAGTAGACCAAATTTAGGGCTTACTATTGGTAGAAATACGATCAACAATGGTCGAATTATGATGATGTAACAATATGTGACGTTTCAGTTGTGAGGCTTTCTTTCTAGGAGGTGTTGGTAGAGGTGGTGTTGCTTTAGGTGGTGTTGCCACAACAGTATACAATAAACGGTGACGGGCAACAGTTCAAATCATCTCATTCATAAAATTGCTAAATAAAGTCTATTTTACTCATACTCGTAACCGAATATTTCGTCATTGCAATAATATACCAGTCACAGGTAGGTTTCTATTAAACATATTACACGCAACGTATGGGGTCTACGACGGAAAAGGAGGGGCACGACTGCAAAATTAAGCTGGGGCGTTATAATCCCTACGCTTACTGGTTTTTGCAAGTTTTCCATTAGCCGCCCTGATCGGAAAGGTGGTGGTATTTTGTGCTATGTAAAATAATACCTTCAATCAGAAGTATTACCTAACTGTACCTTTTGTTCAGATGGTCTAGAAGTCTTGACAATAGCGATAGGCCCGGTATTTAAAATGAGTTGTATATACCGTCCTCCTTCTGGTAAATTAGATATATTTACTCATTCATTAGAACAGATACTGCTTCTACTCTCAAGTGCCAATGAGTCTCAGCGTTTGATCTGTGGTGATTTCAATTTAGACCTTATTTCCCCTACCTTGTCCTTTGAGTTAATTCCCTCTACCTTACTTTCCTCTTACGGATTTGAAATTCAGGACGTTGGACCAACGAGGATAGATCCGTTCCATGGTACATATTCAAAATTAGATTATATATGGTACAAAGACTTACAGCTCTCTTTAAAGAAAGGCGATTCTCCTATTTCCGACCACTTCCCTATATTAGCTGCTCTATCGAGTATTACTATTCCTGCGAAAAGACATGAATTGTTTAATCAAAATTTGGTTACTCCTCATCGTTTATTAATACTTCAACATTATTTTGAACAGACTGATTGGTTGTCAATGTTTAACAATTTAGCTTCAGTTGCGATTGCTGTCGATCTTTTTTAAATCATGTGATATACGGTCTTAATCGTTATTTACCTATAGTTAACACGCCTTCTTCGGTTTTCAAGTGCTATAGAAATCTATGGATGTCTCCCTATTTAAAGAGATTGATTCAAAAGAAGGACAAAGTTTTTAAAATCTATATGACTTCGAAACGACCATCAGATTACTTAATCTATAAGAAAATTCGTCGATCATTGAAGCTTGCCATCCTTGACAGCAAAGACTCAACATTTTAATAATTTATATTGGAACCTTACGGATAATAAGAAAGACTCCTGGAAGTTGATAAAAAAGTATCTGCATCCCTCTAAACAAAGACCTTGCCATTTAGGAGTGACTCCGATATTTCTGTAGTAACAGTTCAGAATTTTTTAACTGAGCTACTCCCGACCATTCACGCATCTGTAGACATAAAAAATATTAAGTTTAAGAACATTCCACAGAGTTTTTTTATTCTTCCTGCGTGGTTAATGAGGTTATTCTGAAGCTCAGGAAATTGAGCTCTGTATTTAACTTCTCAGACCCGTTAGAGATCCCTCCAATTGTCTGGTTATCGTGTCGTAATTTGCTAGCATTTCCGATTTGTTACCTATTACCTAGCATTACCTATTCAATCTCTTCATTACTTCGGGTGTTTATCCATCTTTATTATAACGGGCTAGTATTAACCCAATTTATAAAGGAAAAAGCGAACAGAATTCTATCGCCAATTATAGGCCGATCGCCAATTTATCTCGATTGGCTAAGGTCTTTGACGATTTATTTGCCACATGCTTGAATAATTATCTGGAAAAATTTAATTTATTAAACCCTGCACAACACGGATTTCGTCGTAAATATAGTGTTGAAACCGCTCTTGAATCTGCTGTTCTACATATTGTTAATTCTCAACTTGAAAATCAATTTACATTAGTTATTTTCTTAGATTTCAAAAAAGCGTTTGACTCAGTAAATTTAATGACTTTAGTCATCAAACATTCCCGACATTTCGGGTTGAATGATGCAGCATGTGATTGGGTTCACTCTCATTTGACTAATAGACAATATACTTTACGAATAAGTAATTTTTTATCTACTCCGTTAGTTATGAATCAAGCTTTACCTCAGGGCTCATCTTTGTCGTCTGTACTGTTTAATATCTTTATTAATGGCCTATGTGATTACATAACTTTTAAGACGATTTTATATCCTGATGATGTGGTCATAATTATTAGGGTGAACTCATTAGCTTCTCTAAAATCCTTAGTTGATCTGGCATTATCTCAAGTGTCAGAATAGTCTTCCATAAATGGGAATGAATAAGTCGAAATTTACTTTAAGCAAAAGAATAAACTTGGATATGTGAACCCCGATTTAGTTTATTATAAAGGAGTCGCCCTGGAAATGGAGGATTCTTTTAAATATCTAGGTCTCTGGCTCTCTAAAAGATTTGAGTTGGTCTAAACACATTTCTCAGTTATCGAAAAAGTTCTCTCAACGCATTGTAGTGTTATTTCATGTTCGTTTTTTTCCGCGCCAAATTTTAATCCAATTGTATTTTTCTTTGCTACACTCCCTTCTCTGTTTCGGGATTCTTTTCTGGGAGAAAGGCAATATAACAGATCTAAAAATGTTAACTAGTCTTCAACGTAGGGCTCTGAAACTAGTTTTTTATCCTGATTCTGCTAGAGAGAACTTGAATTTAATCATGAAAAAATAATCAAATTTTTTCAGTCCCTCAAATATTTATTAAACAAGTCTCTTTATATTTTTTAAAATCTAAATGTATATTAAATACCTCCCCCTGTTATTCCCAGTTTATTAACTTTCTTTCATCTCATACTACCCGAAATGTTAATTGGCAGGTGTTACCTTTAATAACCCGCAATTATGCACACTCTCAATTAATATTTTCTGGTCCAAAACTTTGGTCAATTCTTCCTTTAGATCTTATAGAATCTTCCTTATTAATCTCATTTTAAATCTCGGTTACGCTCTTGGTTACTTTCTTTAGCCTCTAGCGACATTGTTAGTTTTTTATAATGCTTCGTCTTTTTTGTGTTTGTTTTGTCTTCTATAGTTTTTCTTCTATTTTGTTGATAAAGGGGGTTACCAGACGGGCTTTGCCTTTATACCCCCTCAACCTTTTTATTATTTATAGGTATGTTATTGGTTTATTTTGGAGATTAATTATGATGAATCTCTTCCTCATATATTTGACCTGGGTGATTTAGAATCTGAATTAAAAAAAATTAAAATTAGAATGGTTCGAATTTTAATTGTTGTAAATACTTTATTGATATAATAGACCACAGGTTCCAAAGGCATTTTTTTTAAAACGTAACGTCTCTTCATCGATAACATTGTTTTGACATTTGAGAAGTAAAGCCATGTAATGGAACGTAAAATAATACAAGTTTTATCACCATAATATAATTAATCAGATAGAATAGATACTTAATCTACAGGGTGTCCCATAAATTTCCATACTTAGGAAAATATACGCATTTTTTTATGAAAATCATATTTATTTATATATTATACTCTACATGACTACCACATTTCGATGCGTGTCCTCCATTGCTGAAATCATGAACTTATATGACACCCCTGTATGTGAATAAAAGCCAATATGTGTATTTCTCGATAATCTCTACAACACGAACCTATGGGCGTCAAACTTTGCCTATTGTCACGGATATTTACGCAAGCAGTGGAAGATTTTTAAAGGAAAGTCATGAAATCGTAAACAGCCATGTAGCCATAACAAAAGATAATTTTATTCATGATAAAATTGCGTAAGCAAATAACAGAAAAGCAAGTACAAAATAAAAACAATAAGTAAGACGTAATCTTTCTTTTAAAGGAAGAAAGATACGGCGAACGTATCCTCTAACACGAGGATTTACGTTCCGTGATTAACAAAATAATCACTGTCTAATCGATACGAACACGATTGGTACGGCTCCTACGCACGTACACCGGCCTCTGGGCTGAACTTGCGAAATGAGGAGATTAGTCATAACATGAGGCGAATTCTTAAAATTTGATAGTAGGAAAAAGGCTGTACACTGAGGAGTCAGAGGAGTCAGGCAATGCTCCTGCAATATAAAGAGAAAGCATACCATTAGACATGCACATGGAACGCTCAATGCGCGTGAGACCCAGTGTGGGAAAAAATATTTTTATCAGCAAAAGAGAGGGTAGAAGACATAGGTTAAGGAGACCAGCTTACCTCTGCGGTTGAAAAAGGGCACCTAGATCCTCCTCCAAGTAGGCACTTAGTCCTCAGGGCGCAATTATCGTCCAGCTTCCAAATCCAACCTTGGAAAACGTCTTTTCGTGACGTGGCTCAGGAAATTTGATCCAGTATGGGAGTCCGTATATCCAAACCAGGTTATGGTACGCCGTTAACGAAGAGAAGACTCGATGCAGCCAACGTTCTCGCTGGATTCCGCCACCTTCGGCGTGGACGCCGTTACTCGAAGAACTTTGCGGGTAGTTCTGCGGCGCACATCTGCTGCCTATGACGTCGGTCCTTGCTCGCCCCGGCTCGTTGCTCAATTTGACGGCGACAGGTCCTTTGGAGGAAAATAAACAAGTACTTTGACGCTGCGACGGCCACGCACTCGTTTGTTTGTGCAATTCGTCCTCAGCTTGCTCGGCCAGCAATGGAACTTGATACGGGGATAACTGGGAGACACTTGAACTCATGGGAAAGCTAAATACTCCTCGTTGAGAGCTCGCATTCTCTCTCCTCAATTCCAAAGTTCGTTTCTTTCCGGACGAGTAGCTTATTTGACCTAGTCCCTTGGCTGGTCTCTCCTTTCTAACCATCCTCTCATATTTTTCCCCCTGAGTCTCGAAACTCGCGCGTTTGCGCATCTGACGCTTGCTTCCGCTCTCCGCGTTCTTGTGATGCCATCTATTGCCACTATGATGCATATTGCATTTATTAATATTACGATTATCGATCGTGGCAACAGATGGAGCCAGAGGCTTCTGCCTCTTAGGCTGAATATGCTGTGACGACCTACATTGACGCGCGCTCGTGCCGTTGGTCACAGTACTCTGTGACACCTATTGCCTTGCCGCTGCAAAAAAAGTGGCAAACCATACATTAATTTTGTAGTAGAATGTTCTCATGCATTTATATTTTGCATTGTCAAAATATTGGTCTCATGCCAATATAATTATGTCTTACGATAATTAGTCAAATTTGGCAAAAAAAAATCCTGAATTTGGTTATTCTAAAATTTACCGTAAACAACCTAGCCTTGCTATTTCAACTAAACTGAACGGAGCCAGGTGCCTATTCTAGTTAAAGGATAACTGAATTACACTACCTAAATTTTTATCAGAAGTGAATATCAGTGAGCAGTGATGTGCTCCGTGCAAAGATAATAGACAAAACCTGGCCTGATTGTGCAGGATGGTGCAGCAGATCTCTGGATACTTGGTCAATCCGTCTTCATTGACCCTTTCTGCATACTGCTCCTGTAAGCCGTCGTGCAAATGGCCATCAAGCCGCTCTGTATTTTAGCTGCTATTCTTACAGGTCTTACTATCTTAAATTTATCTGAAAAGCCAAAAGGGAGAGAAGAGTGTGAAGACCAAGTGATTTTTTTAATACGAGGCATGTCTGG
>JAHWFO010008810.1:308628-325950 GCA_023313115.1 Rhysida immarginata
CATTACGTCCGTTTCGCCCATGTTAGTGGATAACGCTGTTCCTCCACCCAATTGTAAAGAAGGTCCTGCAGGTCTGGGTGCGGTCAGCATCCGTAGCTCCTCATCAAGAACAAGCACAAAGAGGAGGCTTGCTAACGACTCTGCTGACATTGATGGAGGTGACTGGCGGGCTGCAGAGAATAAGAGAAACAAAGAAGGTTGGTTGGTTTGTTTGGTATTAACGTCCTTTTCAACTGCTATGGTCATTTCAGGACGGCGTTATAGGGGCCGCAAATTTTGCCTCGCAAGGGTTCTTTAACGTGCAGCCGGCAAACGACTACACGGGACCAACGGCTTTACTTCCCTTCCGAAGGAAGCGCGTGATCTCAGGATTTCCCCCTGAAAAATCCTCGTCGTCCTCGGCCGGGATCGAACCCGCGTCCTCGAGCATCAGAGGCGACCACGCAACCGCTGAGCCACCGAGGCCGATCAAAAAACAAAGAAGGTGTTAGGATCGACAATATTAAGTCCACTTTTGATATCAGCGCTAGTGCCTCTGTAGCCCTTCGTGCTAACAAAGCCAAGAACAATTCTTCCCATATCAATGTCACCCGTGAAAAGGGAGCAATATATATCCCACCAATCATCGTTCGTCACCATGGGAAGCCAATAAAGGAGATTTCGGAGGAGATCAAAAAGCACGTACCTCTTGACAAAATTACTGCCCACACAAGTCGAAAGGACACCATAAAGATCTCGTGTCACGAAGAAGAAAGTCATAAAACTCTTGTGTCTGGAGTGAAAAATAACGATGTGCTTAAGATCCAGCTTCATCAAATTACATCAGAGAAAACGCTTAAATACGTTGTCCGAAATGTTGATACAACATATGATCTGGAAGACTTTTGCGAAGACCTCAGGAAGGTAAACTATTTTCCAGAAAAAGCTATCAGGCTTAAAAAAGCAAATGGTGCAGTAGAGATGCCAATGGTTTTGGTCTTACTTGAAAATAATGAACACAATAAGTCTTTTTTGTGTTTGAAGCGTGTCGGTACTCTTGCTATTATTGTTGAGTTATTTAGAGGCAACAAAAGGCCCTTGCAATGCTATAACTGTTTCTGTATCCCAAGGTTTCACCGAATCGCCTCGATGTAATAAGTGCGCTGGCGACCATCCGTCGAAGGATTGTACTATCATAAAAGGCAAAGACCCCCAAAATGTATACGTCGTTCTGGTCAGCACACTTCTAGCTACACTAAGTGTCCCAAATATCCACAACTCAAAAGGATCAATAGCAACAAAGTGATTCATCTGTGGCCAGGTTTATATAATGAATAGTGGCACTCCCATGGGATCATGCCTCAGTCCGATAATGGCTGAGATTTTCCTCAAAAGTTTCGAGGACATTCTAAAAAACTCTGGTAACTATTTTCCCGACACATGGTTCCGGTATGTCGATGACATTTTTGCCATTTTCGATACCAATATTTGTGATGTAAATAATTTCGTTCAACACATCAATAGCTTCTTTCCCTCGATCAAGTTTACTTTCGAAATGGAAGAGAATAATAAGCTGCCTTTTTTGGATATTTTAATTATTAGGGATAATAACTCATTATCTTTCGACGTTTTTCGAAAACCAACCAATAAACTAAATTACATTCCCATTGATTCTAGTCACCCCTGGAACCAAAATGTTTCCACGTTTATCTTTATGATCGATAGAGCCCTCAATCTTCCCCTAAGTAAAAACGCTTTTAAGCACGAAATCTCGTTAATTAAAAATATTGCTATAAAAAACGGTTACAGCTCTAGAACTGTTGTAGACCTGTTAAGAAAAAGGAAATTCAAAAAGTTTATTTCAGACACAACCTCCTTACACACCGTTAAAGAAAAGAAAAAAATTATCTCCTTACCCTATAATAAGTTTTTTATTACAGGACTTAATTCGATCTTTAAACCACATAACATTTCTTTATCTTTTAGCGACCCGAACCAAATAAGATATTTATTGGATAATCCCAAAGACAAAGTATCACACCTACAGAAGTCTGGAATCTATGAAGCCCACTGTTCCCATTGCCCAATGGTTTACAAAGGTCAAACGAAACGCAGTTTATCAACCAGATTTAAAGAACACATAGACCATAGAAGATTCGGGAGAAGCAACCTTTCCGCCATAGCAAAACACTCCATCGAGATGGGACATGATTTTTCGATCGATAATTTAAAATTGTTACATTCAATAAATAAAAAACACCTGCTGGACGCTTTTGAAAGTATGGCCATACAAAAAACCAATAACAATTTACTACTAAATTCAGACTAAGGTCCCATTGGCGACTCAGCATTAATCCAATGGTGGACCCAACTGCCCAATCATTAATTGGCCCCCTTCTGGTGTAATTTCTCTGATTGGCCTAAAACCGTGGTCTTTTCGCTATATAAATTCAGTTTTTCCGCTTTCAAGTCAGTCAATAAGGAAATTAAGGACTCTCGTAGAGATGTTATTGACAAGATAAGCGAACTTAAGGAAGCCTTTGGGAAATGCTCCGGGACTCCGAAGGCAAGTAACTCCACGGAAGATAATCCAGTTGATAGCAGCAAGGTAAGTAATGTCTTAAAAACTATTTCCTCTTCTAATAGTATGGAGTCTATGGATATAATAGAAAATAGTGACTGTTCGACAAACGGTGAAGTCACTCTGACGGAACTGATGAAGAAGTGGACGACAGTCCCTGGATTGGTGTCACTAATAAAAAAATTCAGAAAAGGCACGAGGATCGATAACCTAAAGACCGTCTCCAGTATAAATGAAGAAGTCGTCAGCGCGACTAGAATGAGGAATCCGAAGAATGTACAAGGTCGCTCGGCTAATAAAGACCATAGGATCACGAAGAGGTATGTACCGCCAATTATCGTGCGGACTCATGGCGTCCCGTTTAAGACGATTTTAACTGAGCTCGAGAAGCATGTTCCAGTCGAAAAGATCGCCGTTCATACGGGCAGAGCTGAAACCATCAAGGTTAAATGTGAAGATGAAGAAACACACAACAGGTTAGTCTCTGGCATTAAATCTGATAATATTTTAAAAATTCAGCATCATCAATTGAAGTCGGAGAAGGTCTTGAAATACGTAATTCGTAATGTGGATGTTACGTATGACCTCGATGACTTCCAAGAAGACCTAAAAGAACCAACTATTTCCCGGAAAAAGTTATTCGATTGAGGAAAGCCAAAGGATCCATTGATATGCCAATGGTTTTGGTTCTACTCCCGAACACCGAACACAACCAATCATTGAAAAACGTAACACGTATTGGGCCGCTGGCAGTTTCAGTGGAGGCCTTTCGAGGGAACAAGAAGCCACTACAGTGTTACAACTGCCTGCGCTTCGGACACGTATCCATGGGCTGCACGGAAGATCCTCGTTGTAATAAATGTGCTGAGGGGCACCAGTCAAGAGATTGCCCCAAGATCAAAGGACAAGACCCCCCAAAGTGCATCAGATGTAGTGGACAGCACACATCAAGCTACACGAAATGTCCAAAGTACCCCCAGGTTCAAAGGATGTCTAGTTCTAAAGTGACAGCAGGCAAATCCTATGCTGCCGCTGTGTCTACGCCGGAAGATAAAGGCCTCAACATCAACGACCTACCAAGTATGTATAAGCAATTAGGACGTATCCTTAATCTGTTTTCTAATCTAGGCAAAAGTTACCCACAGTTGAGTGGGCTCCTTACGACCAACTAATTTTAGTATGGCTGCACAACGTTATACTGTAATCAACAAAGGTGAACTTCGGTGCGTGATATGGAACGCTAGGGGCATTCCCCGAAAGCGTATCGAGTTTCAAAACTTTCTGATAAATCACGAAATTGACGTGGCTTTCCTCTGTGAAAATCACCTCAAACCAAGCCAAGACTTCAAGCTACCTGGCTATTGTGTGTACCGTAAGGATCGAATGGCTTCAAATGCTGCAAGATGTGCGTCTGGGGGCGCTGCGATCATCATTTAGAGGGGAATTCAACACCAAGAATTAGTATCCAAGTCTTATGCAGGTATGGAATCAGCCTCCATCATTATCAATGACGTCTCCTGTGGTGAAGTGAAGTTCGTAGCGCTCTACAATTCACCTAAACATTATCTTGACATTTGCGAGCTTGATGAACTCTTCAGTGGTGACACTCCAGTCGTCCTGGCTGGTGACCTAAATGCCAAGGATCCAAGCTGGAACTCCAGAACGCAGAATTACAACGGCATGATTCTCTATAGGTACATACAAGGTAGAGATGATATCATCGCTGCTGGACCTATGGAGGACACCTACTACTGCGACCACTCCCCTAGTAGTGACGTTTTGGACATCTCGCTCCTGAAGGGTTTCTTCAAACCGTACAATATCTTCACGATTGATGACCTTTCTTCTGACCACAAGCCTGTGGCGTTGTACTTTGACAAGTTGACATAAATTTCCGAGAGGAACTCGTACATCATCAAGACTGGAGGCTCTACAAAGATATTCTTAAGGACTATGGCTACCATCCCGACGTTGCTTACTGTACAGAGGACATCGATCAACTTGTTGATGACATCACCAGATGTATTAACAGTGCCATAGAAGTCAGTAAGTATCCATCAGAGAAAAAACCTTCTCATCGAATCCAACTCTCTCCTGGAATCCAACGCCTAATTGCTGAAGGAAACAGGACCCGTAGACTTTGGCAACGCTATCGTGAACCTTGGCTCAAAACCAAGTACAAAAGGTTAGTGCGAAGAGTTCAAGAGGAGATAAAAGAGCTTCGCGACGCTAGATGGAATGAAAAACTCAAAAGCTTCTCGGCTCGCGACAATTCCATTTGGAGTATGGTTAGAGCTTTACAGAAGAAGAAGAATGTTATGCTTCCTCCACTCCGTACACCACAAGGTAACTATGTGCAAACTGATCAGGACAAGGCCCAAGTCATTGCAGATTCACTGGAACTGCAGTTTGTTACTCCTACCAACGATAAGCCCGAGAGCCAAATCATGTCTCGGCGTGTGGAAGAAGGTGTTTACAACTTTGATGAAGTCCCGAAGCATTTTACGAAGTACAACATCGAGGCTGGTGAGATCGCCAACATCATAAATAAACTGAAAAAGAAGAAGGCTCCAGGAAAAGACAAGGTGAGTAATAACGCCCTTATGAATTTCCCAAAGAACTTTATTGAATTTCTTACCAATATCATTAGCGACTGCTGGAAATTTTCTTATTTCCCTGTGGCTTGGAAGAAATCTATTGTGTTGAGTATCCCAAAGCAGGGACAAAATCCTGCAATTCCCGCGAGCTACCGACCTATTAGCTTGCTACCCTCGATGTCCAAGGTGTTGGAGAGAACGATCCTTGTCAGAACCTTTTACGGGAAGAGCAGTTTGGCTTTCGTGCTGCCCACTCTTGTCCGATGCAGATATGGAGGCTCGTTGAAGACCTGAGCACCCCCCTGAACCTATCCAGGTACTGTGGGGTGGTATTTCTCGATGTCAGTAAAGCTTTTGACCAAGTGTGGCATGAGGGCCTTGTCTACAAAATGATCAGAGACGGGTTCCCTGCTGATTTGATCTTGATGGTGAAATCCTTTCTTGACGGCAGATCCTATCAAGCCAAGGTTGGAGAAAATCTTTCCACACCCCGTGTTGTAAAGGCCGGTGTCCCTCAGGGTTCTGTCCTCGGGCCTATGCTATTTAATTACTTTGTACATGATTTCCCAAAACCCGATAAATTGTAATCTGTATTTTTATGCGGATGACACGGCCATTATGACATGGGCACACCAGCCGGCTCACGTTATCACTCGGCTGCAGTGCGCCTTGAAGCAGTTCGAAGACTGGTTTAATTGCTGGAAGTTGAACCTTAACGTCGGAAAGTGCCAGGCTTTGTACCTCAATAGGAAGCTCAAGCATCCCCCAGATTCTCTTGTTCTGTTTAATAAGAAACTGGACTGGGTGGACAACTACAAGTACCTGGGAGTTATCATTGACTCAAGACTCTCATGGAACCAGCATATGTCCTATGCTCTGAACAAAGCGAAGAGGGCTAAGTACAGTATCATAGCTCTTATGGGTCGCAACAGCGCCCTCAGCATTGACAACAAGCTACTTCTGTACAAATCGATTATCCGGACCATACACCTCTATGGCATGCCTGCGTGGGCGACTATCTGTAAAAGCAGATGGAGTGAACTACAGTCATTCCAGAATGTTACCCTGAGGACCATTGCCCAGCTGGACAGAAGGACGGTGAAAAACCAATCCATCCACCTCGATTTAAACATGGCCCATATCGGTAAGTTTATACAGGATCTCCTTTTGATTATGATACAGAAGATGAAGACTCACGACAATAAGCTTGTGAAAGGGATACTGGAGAACTCAATGAATATGAACTGGCATACGAAGTTTCGTAAACCGAGGCATGTTCTTGACATCAATTTTGAAGATATTAGCAACGTCTCTTTCCCAGACTACTGGAAGATGTGATAATCTTATTTCTCCTTGTATTTTTTATTTCGTTTGTTTTTTGTTTCTGACAATCGTCAATCTTACTTTCTTTTTTGTATAATATGGAAGACCGCTTGGGTTGGTTAGGCTTCTTGACTACCTCAGTGTATTTCCTTTGGAGTTTATTCTGGTTAGATGAGCTTTGTGAAAGCGCTGCTTTCGTCCCATCCTAACGAATGTACACTTCACTGTTCGATTGTCGATTGTCGATTTCAAGTCAGTTCACTCGGTTCCCCCTAGTGTACTCCTTGGTCCCTGGTGAATGATGATAGCCTTGCTGTCGAAAAGCGCTTCCAGGTTCAGATTGTATTTTTCCTTAATTTTTGTTGTGGTGAAAGAGTTTTTTATTTCTTTTATTTACTCTTATCCACATACTTATTTTTTCCTTTTTTGTCATATTAGTACACATTCTGTTTACTTTTGTGCCTTTATTCCGGAAAATGTTTCAGCAACAAAGTGGTAGAGGGAAAATCCTATGCTTCGGTCGCATCCAGTTCTGCTGATACTAGGGACACAAGTTCGGTCGAGCACAATCAATTGCGTGATGTTTACAGATTCCTGGCAAATTTACTAATCACTATAAGGAAAGTGTAAAAGCAGTGCCACAGATTGCCTCTCACGAATCTAACAAATGATCATGGACAGACACCCATACAACATCATTAATCAAGGGAAACTCCGTTGCAAATTTTGGAATGCAAGAGAATCTCTCGCAAGCGTATCGAGTTCTACAATTTCCTTACAAACTGGAATGTGGACATCGCCCTCATGTGCGAGACGCACCTGGAATCTACTCAAGTCTTCACATTGCCTGAGTATCCTGTTTACGCAAGGATCGGCCAGCCACGCTTTTGGTGGAGCAGCGATCATTGTTAAGGACGGCATTGATCATCGTGAGTCTCACTCCACACTTTGTGGGAATGGAACCAGTCTCCATGATTATAAACGATGTGGAAGCAGGCGAAATCAAGTTCATCTCTTTATATAACTCATCCAAGCACAAGCTTGATCCCTGCGAACTTGACGAGCTGCTATTTGGGCCCATTCCAGTTGTTATTGCGGGCGATTTGAATGTCAAGCACCATGCGTGGAACTCCAAATTCCCCAATCAAAACTGCAATATCTTATATGGATATACCTTAAACGAGATTGACACCTTCGTTGCTGGTCCCCTTGATGACACGTACAACTGCGACCACTCTCATGTTACCGACTTGTTGGATATTGCAGTTCTTAAAGGTTTCCTCAAGCCCTATAATATATTCACAGTCGACGACTTATCTTCTGACCACCGTCCACTGATGCTTATCTTTGAGGGCTTAAACATCGATAAGAAGATTGTGCTCCGCTCTAAACAGGACTGGAAATGCTTTAGGGATATTCTTAGAGAAAGTAGCATTCCTTACAAGAAGGTTACTGATAAGGAGGATATCAATAGTAATATTGATGCTATCACCCTGTTGTCAACGATGTCACTACTTCCAGTACCTCTAATATCGATCGTAAGCGTCCTGAACATCTCGACCTGCCTCCTTATATCAGGCGTCTTATTCTCAAAAGGAGTTCTTACAGAAGATAATGGCAGCGAAAGCGACTTCCCTTCTTCAAGACCAAGTACAACCGGGTTTCTCGCAAGGTTCAGGAGGAGGTCAAATTTATACGAAATCAAAGTTGGAGCGACAAACTGAAGTCCTTGTCTGTCCAGGACAACTCGCTCTGGGGAACTGTGAGGGCCTTAAATGGTAACAGACCAATCCAATTGCCGCCACTGCTTGCAGGCAATGGCAACGTTGTCACCAGTGACGGGGATAAGGCTCAACTGATCGCTGATTCCCTGAAAAGTCAATTTACCACGCCTGGTGAGACAAACTTGGACAGCCTCCAAAACAATCAGCTAGTTAACGATGGGTGTAACGCTTACAGGTGCATTCATCGTGTTACCACCCCTGGGGAAGTTATTAGTTGCCAAGAAATCTACGACGTCATCAAGCGACTTAAAACGAAGAAAGCAGCAGGCATTGATTCCATCACTAACAGTGCTCTCAGTAACTTGCCTTCTAATATTGTCTCGATCATTACCAAAGCCTTGAATGACTGCTGGAAACTTGGTTACTTCCCCGACCAGTGGAAAGATTCCGTCATAGTTACCATACCAAAGCCTGGTGTAAACCCTGCTTTTGCTCTTAGCTACAAATCCATTAGCTTGTTACCTGTGCTATCAAAAGTCTTTGAACGCATCATTCTGAAGAGGTTTAACAAATTATGTGTAGCAAATAATCTCGTTCGTGATGAGCAATTTGGCTTTCGCCCAGTCACTCCTGCCAACTTCAGATCTGGAGACTTGTTGCAGATCCAAACACTCCTCTTAACTGTGCTACGTATGGTGGTCTAATCTTTTTGGATGTCTGTAAAGCTTTTGATCAGGTTTGGCACAACGGCCTTATATACAAGATGATTACTTGTGGTTTTTCGGACGAACTGATTACCTTGATTAGTTCCTTCCAGTCAAACAGGACATTTCGTGTCAAGGTTGGCTGCTCCATGTGCAATCCTTGTGACGTCAACGCTGGTGTTGCCCAGGGTTTTGTCCTGGGCCCTGCACTGTTCAACTTTTTCATCCATGACTTCCCAATTTTTACTAATTGCAAGCTATATCTGTTCGCTGACGACGCGGCCATCATGACTACTGACCACAATCCCGCTCATGTGATATCGCGGTTACAAAAGGCCTTACATCTGTGCGAGAAATGGTTTGCAAATTGGAGACTCGACCTAAACGTTCAAAAGTGCAAGGCGATCTTCATTACAAAGAAGCATCAAAACCCCCGAGTCCTCTCTTCCTTTCTGGTAAAGAGCTCGAGTGGGTAAAAAATTATAAATTCCTTCGTGTGGTGGTAGATGCCATGCTTAATTGGGGTTATCACGTCTCCTATGCGACAAATAAAGCTAAGAAGGCAAAGTTCAGTCTAGTTGCTCTTCTGGGGCGAAACAGCGCCCTTGGAATGGATAGCAAACTTTTGCTTTATAAGATGGTTATACGAGTCATTCTTCTTTATGCTATGCCTGCCTGGGCTACAGTATGCAAATCCAGATGGAAGGATCTCCAAACTTTCCAAAACCTTACCTTGATGACTATCGCCCAACTTGACAGGAGAGTCGCAACAAATATTTCTATTGCTGAAGATTTCCATATACCTCCAATTGGTAGCTATGTCCAGGAGTCGCTGAATAAGTTGCTCCCGAAGATTAAGAACCATCCCAATCCTCTGGTTGCAGATATTCTGGAGCATCCACTCACGTTTCGAGGTTTACTCAGGCATCGCAGGCCTGACACGTCCTGGACATCAATTTCGACGACATCCAAAAGGCCATCTTTCCCGAATACTGGATCTCATAGCTCCTCGTGCCCCTCGTCAATCAACAATCAACTCTATCGTCCTTATAGGAAAGGACCCCTTCTTATCCTCTGGAAGACTTAACTAGGTTTCATCTGGCTTCTTGCCTAGTTCAGTGTACTTCCTGGATGAGTATGGTAGTGAAAGCGTTGCTTTCGGACCGCTCGTTTCGTTTTCCATGCGCTGTTCGATTGTCGACTGATTGTTGATAATCACTCACTGATGAAGGAAATTTGGTTTCCGAAATGTATATCTGAGTCAATAAAAATTATCATGTGGATTAGTGTTTTCAGTGTTCTTTTAATTAGTATAATATTTTAGTGCTTAAATTGGCTATACTGGCTTTAACTATTAGCTTCCACTTCCCTCTCGCGGCTGTTCCTCATTTCTACGTGGATTCTTGTTTGAGTCACACATGTTTACAATGGCTGTGCCGATTCAGAATCCCGCCAAATGTGAAGTGCGCTCAGCGATACCTTTTTTCCCAAGCACAAGATATACATGCTGTTCACAAAAAATATACCAAATTTGAAAGGCTATATTTACCAAAGAACAAAACTCATAGATTTAATCCATGCATCTTTCTGAAGGATAAAATATGAAATTTATTTTGGTTATTCACATGAATACAAATATTCAATGTGACATCACGAAAAGGCCAAACAATGTACAATACAGAGCTTGCACTAGCTGTAGTCTCTAAGGTTTCATAACCAACTGCACTCTCATCACTTTCCACAACGTCGTAAGAGCTATTTGGAGTTCCCAGCTGGCTCGGCGAGTCGACTTACTTGGTATGTTGGATATTCTTTTCCGACACTCGTGGCCTTCCAGGATTTTTGCCTTTGCGATGGCACCCTTTCACAGTGAACTCACGAAACCAATGTAGGATTGGTTCCATATATGTCATTGAATTAATTTTATCGATTTCAAGCACTTAGCAATGTCTCTTGGCAAAGAAACAAAACTTCAGAATGTCCCTTTCACGATGATAAATAAAGTGGCGATATAAGTTGTTTCATTGCGTTTAAAATTTGATATATTCTTTTGTGAATCCCCTGTACTGTGCCACTATGAAAATTCAAAGCGGCAGTGTCTCTTTTCTCTCTGCATTTTCCTTCATATCGTTATTTAGCTTGGAGGGAAGTATGAGTCCACATATATGCAGCATCTTTCTGTTAGGTGGCGTTTAAGGCTGGGACAACATAAATCTTAGGGGGCTTTCTTGAAGGAACAAACTTCTGTTGTGGAGAACAACAATGAGCTTTCCTACGATAGTTTCACAATAGCGTCAGAAAGACATCTCAATTTCCATTTGAAAGGAAATAATAAAGTAAAATAATGTGAATTAATAAAAAATAATTTCATTATGAAAGAATTCGAATTTTTGAAGGTGTTTGTCGCGACGTCACACTCATGAAGAGTCCCCCCTACCCCCATGTCACTCTGTGTCACACTTTTCATATCTCCCCCTCCCTCCCTAGGAGCGTGACGTATTACTTGAACCTCCCCTTATGGTTAACGCCGTTTTAGATGCGAAAATAACAAAAGTAGCAAAATTGATCCTTTCACTTACGGTTTCGTTCGCAAGTGAAAAACCTATTTTCTTTGCTTTTCAAAAACATTTTCTGTTAAGTGAAAGGCTTTGAATGCGACTATTGTCTAACATTTGAACTCGGAAGTTTAATTGCACTCGGAAAGTTTTTCTTTGTGTTGGACTGTATAGGATAAATGTTTTAAATTAATCATATACAGGGTGGTCCAAAAGTCAGTAGACTTTTTAAAACCTTATAATTATTAAACTATTTACAATAAAACGACGCGGTTTGCACAGAAATGCTCAGAAACACGGGGGATTTTTGTTTATAATGAAAGATATTTTTTTATATTTGTTACATTTTTTTAACCAAAAGGTGGCGCTGGAGTTTTAAATTCGTCTTAATTTCAGTTTCTTGAATCTTCGAAAATCGCTTGTGTCTAAGCGTTTCTTAAAGCAACATCAAAATAACCAACGAGATAGAATGCATCCTTAAAGCCAAGAAATTCATTTCTTTCTCGTTGAAAATAACATCCTTAGAGCAAGATAATGCACAATTAACGCATCTGCTTATTTCACGCATGATAAGATTGTATTTTACATGAAACTCCAGCGCTACCTTTTGGTCAAAAACAACTCAACTGTCTTTTGGATCACCCTGTATTTCGCAATGCATTGATTTTCTTAGTTAATTGCAGCAATTAATTTTAATGCCGGAAAAAGTGGTTAATAAACTAATACATTTCTGACATAGCCCTTGTGGAAAGTAGTATTTAATTTATTTATCTAAATTTTAAGAAAACGTTCTCTCCATTTATTAATCTAAACAAAAATAAATGTGTTTCACCATAATGAAACATTACTGGTGATCAAGGAATAATTAATGCAATGGTTTTCCGTTGAATTTCGCATAATTTGTAAAGGACAAATAAACAAACAAGCCGCAGTCGGATACTCTAGTTGTACCCGCAACTAGACTATCTCAACATTGTCTGGAGCCTGCGCCCCAGCTTATGATACCAGCGAGCGGGCGTGCTAATCTCAGTATGTTCGCTTTTTTACAAAGAATTAAAGAATTATTAAAAAATAATAAAGCTTCCATAAGCTAATAATTCACACTCCATTCTTTGAAAAAATCTTGTTCAATGTATACAATTTCTGCATTGTCTCAAATGCATACAATTGCAATCAATCAGCTGCCCTTCTACCTGAAAGGAATCAAAACCAGTTCCTGCGGAGAATATATATTGGGGAAGGATTATCAAGAACAGCAGTCACCAAGTTAAAGTTTCTTGCCTTTTCCGATAGATGGCGTTATTAAAAAGATTTACATCCATTCCTCTGTTCAACCTCAAGTAAGAGTCTCACACTAGATTTTTTTTTTAACTTCCTTCACCGCACTGCTGCGAAAGTTATTGTTTCGGCTGATTCCCTGATTAGAATCTCCGTGTGGATTCAGCCACGCAGCCCGCTGCTCGTACGTTTCTCGCTCGGTTTCACTCAACAACACGTCTCAGTTGGCCCGACAATTCCATCGACGATACTCAGAGTGAATCATTCGCCTTTGCATTTGACTAAGAGTAAGTGTTCCATGTATTATTTTCCCTTTTTTTTTTTTTTTTTTTTTTTTTTTTAATTCATAGCCCACTTCGGTCGCCCTATCACTTCCCAGAAAAATGCCGTGACCTTTTTTCCCGCTGCCTTTGTGAACTATTGCGTCATTTAACGAAGAGCGTTTCTTTAGAGCGCTTCGTTGCCTATCCATCTAACACGTTAAATCTTTATTTCCCCTTTTAATGCAGAATCTATTATTCCTTAACTTAGTATGTACGTATTAAGTAAGTGGAGAGAGAGAGAACACAAAACAATTCCTTCGTAATAACCTCCCCCCCCCCTTTCATTTTGTAACTACGTAAATTATTCCTGTCACAAGTATTCTCCACTTTGACTTCACACAAACCTATGTTTTGAAAATATCTTGAACGAATTTAGCTCACTTACAGCTGATAAAATAAAACATTTAAACAGAAAGTTTGAATAGGAATATAAACCAAATGAGAACGTAACTTCGAAAATTAATTGAAATAATAAATAATATAAATGATTAAAAAAATTTAATTTTTTTCGAGAAACTTTATTAATACAAAAATCCAGAAAACGGGAATTATAATAAAGTTAATTTACTTTGCATGACTTTAAACGTAAATGTTTTATATTCTATAATATCAAAGGAGAAAAGGGGTAGCAGTGCATCTATAAAAATCGCAAAAAAAATTCATACCTTTATCTGTTTCGATGATTAAATAATCAAGTGTATAAAATAATCTTGAAATGCCTGATATAAACTCATTAACGAGAAATGAGATAAAATATATAATTACTATAATGTTGGGGAAAAAAGATGGGGGGGGGGGGGGGGAGGATAGGATCGAGTGCAAGCCATGACAAGCATCACCATTGGAACGAGTTTCTGATGTAGCATGAAAACAATGACGAACATAAAATAAAGACACAATGACTGGGAAAGGATAAGTTCATAAATTCTGTAATCATTTGTTTGAAGTGGAAACTGAATCGTAACAACATTCGGTGAAATAAATCAATAAATCAAATAAAATCCAATGGTAAATTATTTCAAGTAACAGGTGACCGTTTTAACTTTTCGAAAGGGGCTCTTTTTTTTCTTATTGGAAATTGAATCTGGAAGTTTTATCGATTGTATAAATCTACGATGAAGTAATTTTACCCTCATATAACAAACTATTCAATATCCAATTTGTCATAAGGGAAAAAGTCTCTCTCTCTCTCTCTCTCTCGTACTCAAGACCGGAATATAGGAATAGAACTAGAAATCCCATTTTTTGTCTCTTCATTTATAGAAATATATAAACATGCTGATGTTATGGTATGTATAAAATACACGAGGTTCCAAATTCTGAAGACAGCTCGTTCCACAAAAAATCATAATTTTTTTGGAAATTTTATATTAAATTCATAGGCCCTTTACTGTTAAAATATATGCCTATGACTTTATATATGAATAATTCGTTTGAACACAATGTTGAATGAAATAAAAAAATAGATTTGTTGAATGCTGCAATTTATTTTTAGATTAAAAATTAATGTTTATACGACTCTTAAGAAACAATAAACCACGCGTCCTTGTATCTTTGTCTCACCTTTTATGCAGCGATGTGGTATCATCACTATTTTTAGCATTCTGTAAAATGTCATTTTATTTAAAGTAATGGAGAAATATTTGTTTGAGGGAATACATATATAATTGAATTGTTAATTTTTCCTTGTTTTCACCTTATTAGAGCATGTTTTATTAATTTCACTAATATAAATTATTAGTCGATTATTAAAATTACAGTCTGTTTGCCAAGAATAGGTGAAGCAAACAGAAGATAAACAAAGACTAACAACTCTCAGTATTTAGAAAACATGAATGCGGCGAAGAATAATACGAACACTCTGATTGGTTTATAACTATCATACGATAAAACACCAGTGACGTTTCTTATGCTGATAGGCCAAAAGGACACCAGCCCCTCAATTCCTGTAAAATATAGGTTTCTATAGGAGTCAAAAGCCCCTATTGTACAAATTTATTAAAAAGCAGACAGTACATAAATTGTAAATAAGGCATCACCTGGCTTACAGCTTTCTTAGCGAGATAACATGCATGACAAACACTAAATTAATTGAGAATTCATAAAGCAATAATATATCATGATTGCTTAATACATTATTTATTTCTTTTCTTATTAATTTATTGTTCGGAAAAGATAAGCCGACAAATATCCGCAGGTATGATTTGTGATAACATTGTTATTTATTTCTTTTCAAAATTTCGTTTTTGTGGTCATGTAAAGGCCCCCTATAACGAATTTCGTGAGCAATTTCTTCATAAATATGGTTTTTTGAAAAATTGTGCATGACAGAAAATGCAATTTTCTGATTTAGAGCTAACAAAAATCCATAACGTTTTTTAACATTTAAGAAATGTTAAAAACTTTCTAAAAACCGTATTATTCAGTCAGAACTGCTCATTTCCCTCAACTTCATATGATCGCTAACGTGATCTTCAATGTCAATTAATCTCTGCAACAAGATGCTACGTGTTTAAGAGAGCGATCATTTTAAAGGGTCGTTATCCGAGAATGAGAAATGAGATGTGTGCTCTTGTGGATGAAGTGAGAACAGGGGCGGGGACACATTTCCGAATCAGCTGATCCGAGTGGTGTCAGGATTGCCAGAAACATTGACGTTCGTTGGCAGCCATGGGTTGAAAAAAAGTTTATTTTGAGCAGCCATATCCACAACCTTTCCCTCTTGTGCTATACCTTTCACAGAAATACCCTCGACTTGACACAAGCAGATGCTTTCATTAGTGCTCGCATCGGATGTTTTGAGGTGACAGCATCCGTCTATATTTGCCTCACTTCAAAAAAAAAATCCATATTACCAACGAGGAAATTTGGAGAGACGGTAAAGAGGAAAAATGCTTTTGAACGCATGCTCTTTGCCCGTGAAAACAAAGAGAAGAGAAAAAAAAGACAGACAATAACATCTTTCGCAATGCCCTCTATTACAGCAAAAAATATTACAAAGAAAAAAAGAAGCAAAAAAATTCCGCATTTTAAACGATAATTGTGTATAATGAAAATGATAAATATAGTATCCTTCTATTTACGTCGCCTGCTCTCCGCTTTAACTTCCCTTTATTAATGATAAACAAACATTTTTCCTTTGGCGACGGGAAGGAAGGAAACGCGTATGAACCAAGGTCACCGATGGCAGTAAAGAACGACACCGTTTGCCCTGAAAAATTCAGAAAACAATGCACCACAGCACATTCAATGCACCCATTCAAATGCCGTTACGGCAAGTATTCACCACAGGCACACCTCTGATTTAAAAGCTGTTCCAGTGTCTCATGATTCCAAGAATAAATGGAAGAAAGAGCATCATAATCCAATGCTAACTGAATTAACCTCAAACAGGGCAACGATCTTTTATCTTGAATTTATGTTCGTCACTCCCCCCCCCCCCGGGGGTGTTGGTGACGAATGTGCGCGTCGATTTGTTAAGTAATTGTTTCTATGATTGAATTTTTCCAAGTTCCAAATGACTATCTTTCTCTCACATCGGAATGAGGTTAAGGCAAAATGAGGAATGAAAGTTTGGTGTAGAAAATACTAAAATAGCTGAAGGGTTTTTGTGTTCAGTTAAAGTGAGTTTCAGTCATTACGAGGGGTGAAAGAAAAGTTAGGTTACAACCCCTAATTTTTCTTGGCGGACAAGTAATACAATGGAACAAGTAATACAATGGAACCTCGGTTTACGATTTGTCAAATATTTTTTGAAAGAATACTAGCTGCTGTAATCTTATTATCCGTGGTAATCAAAGTATGTTCCTCGAAACTGCGAGAATTCCATGAGAAACATTTTGGCATTTCGTAGGAAAACAAATTAATTAATAAATTTGATTACATGAATAATTATTAAAATATCGTTTTTGAACTCTAGATATAGCGAATAACGACTTTTTTTTTTAGAGGTATCGCCTATTTTCACTTGGACGTTAACGCACGGAATAACTAATACATGGTTTAACCAGAGGTTACCAGGTTCACACAAAATGTTACCAGGTTCAGGGTCCAAAAAAATATTCCTAACATAGAGAATGTTAAATAATTGATATTTGTTGGATCAGTCTAATTAAGGCTTTCTGCAACTGCCTATGAAATCGATCTTCCATCCATGTGTTCAACATCAATACCTTTAATTACTGTGGATCAGGAATACAAGTCATTAATGGTCAGCATCAGCCTGTGCGATGATGTCCACGCAAGAGTTCATGCGCAG
>JAHWFO010008810.1:325960-365581 GCA_023313115.1 Rhysida immarginata
CATTGTCTTTAACATTTCGTGGGTCTCCTTTGCTGTTATACCCAATTTGAAACAGAATTTCATATTGACTGTCTGCTTCCTTATCAGTGATAAACGCACTGCACTTTAAACACTGCCACAGGAACGTAAAATCTAAACACTACCGCCTGAATGTAAGAACTTGTGGCGTATTGAATAATGATTTTCAATATTGCACACAAGTTTTTGTTTGTCTCTTTATAAAGGAGACAAAAGCTGTATTGTTAATTTTGGGATAAAAGCGAGAGTAATAAACGGGGGATAAAAAGTGCGCCTTAAAAAGTCGAGGATAAATAGGATAAAGAGATGGGGATAAGAATGGGTTAAAAAGTATCCCCCTCAACGTTTTGTCCACTTTCGTACCCCCTTTTAATCTCCTATATACAGAGTGGTCGAGTTAAGTGAAGACCTTGTAAAATCTCGAAAACTATGCATCGGATCAAAAAACATTTGGAATGAAATTTGTTCGTCTCGAAGGGGCTTATCCAATGATAACAATATTGACCCCGAGACATCGTAACACAGAAATCTTAAAAAAGACAGTATAGCATTATTATTGCTGTTTTGGATTCTCCAGGGAAAAATACATTAATTTGAGCTACGATTGATATCATTTTTTTCACAGACAATGCTATAATTGACAAAAATCGAAGAGGGTACACGAAAGTTTAAAAACGGGAATGTCTCGAGAAATACACGTCGGATCAAAAATATGTTTTGAAAATTTAAAAAAAAAAAACTACGACACCAAAATCCATCCGTCCCCCCCATCATAGTTTTTGCCGAAGAATCTGAATCTGCATTAAAAATTGAAGGTTTCGATATTAGATTTCAGTTTACCCCCCCCCCCCCCCCCGGGGGAGGGGGGGGGGGGATTTTTGTGGGTGGTTGGATAGCTTTTTTATTGAACACGTATTTTATGATTTTTTCATCAGACGTATATTTTTCGAGATAGTTCCGTTTTTTAACGTTCGTGTACCCCTCTTCGATATTTGCTGATTTACAGCGTCATCTGTGAAAAAAATGATATCAAATGTAGGACAAATTAACATACTTTGTTCTGGAGAATCCAAATCTGCAATAAAAGATAGGGGTTCTCTTTTAAGATTGCTTTGTAACCCCCACCTATTCCTAGGGGATGTGGGGTCAATTCTGGTATCATTGGATATGAACCCTTCGAAACGAACAAATTTCATTCCAAACTTTTTTTGATGCGATGCGTAGTTTTGGAAATATTTCGATGTCTTCACTTAAACCGACCACCCTAAATAGGAGCACAGTTTTCGCTTACTCAATTAAATTTGAAGTTTCCAAAAACAGCCTTTTAAATTTCACAAAAAATATTTTTTTTATTTTGCAAGTGTCTTTTTAATTCAATATATTTTATTTCACAACTTGTATTTTTATTTAAAAAATACATTTTACCATTCGCAAATACCTGTAACTGTTCATTTCTTACTTCTCTCTAACGACTGTATCTATCAAATGCACGGCGTCGACAAATTGAGTATTGAGCGAACCTTCCACCCTCCCAACCATCACTCATACTCAATTGTTCTCAAAAGAGGAGCGACAGCTCATGCTAAATCTTTGAAGCACGCATTCTGAATTAGAGGACGCTCTTACTTACGCTCATGCTCTTACTCTTGCTCATGCTCTTGCTCACACTTTTGCTTACGCTTAGAGCAAGAGTGTGCGCATTAGCACTCACTCTGAATACGGCATTTTTCAGTGAGAGCAAGAGCATGAGCGCTCATTCTGAATGAGGGCCTCAAAATATTTTATCCCCACCGTTAACCTCTTTTTATCCTCAACGTATATCCCCACTTTTCAGTTTCTACTTTTTAACCCCATATTTTATGACAACTTTTATCTTCCACTGTTACACCTATGTTTTATCTCATCGCTTTTTAGGGTTTTAGATGATGCTAAAACCCTATTAACGACGGTACGGATGTATGTAATATGTATGCCACACGCCATAGTTTTTGAAAGGATTGATCTAGAGGCTTGAAATTTTCTACACACGTAGGCCCTATACAGAGGACGGAGAGAAAAATATAGCGAATCCTCTAGGGTGGACCAAACCATGTGTTTTTGTGGTTTCCCCAACTGACTTCCTTTCAAGTCTATGGAGTTTTGATTGCGTTTGAGCAATTTGTGACGTCAGAGTTTGACTGTTGTCAGAATTTAAAGAACTCTTATTTGAAGTATAGTGAATCCTGCCGCTACTGCTCGTAACATTTTGATGCCAAAATTTTGAAAGGATTGACCTAGAGGCTTGAAATTTTCTACACACGTAGACCCTATACAGAGGACGGTGCTAAAAATATAGCGAATCCTCTAGGGTGGCCCTGGGCCCCTCAGGGACCACTTGTATGATTTTCATGGTTCCTTTTTTAACTTTTGAACAAAGAGACCTAGAGGCTTGAAATTTTGTACACGCGTAGGCTCTATACAGAGGACGGAGCGAAAAATATAGCGACTCCTCTTGGGAGGCCCGGGGCCACTCAGGGGCCAATTGTATGAATTTCGTGGTTCCTTTTTTATTTTTGAACAAAGAGGGCAAAAATCCTGAAATTTCGTAAATTTGTAGTGGGGTTCTAAAAAAATAAAACCAGTACACAAGAAAAGTGATACAAGCCTCTAGGGCCCCGCCAGAGGTTACGAGGCCCCAACTACAATTGAAGCTATAACATTTGAAGGGAACGACTTAGGAATCTGAAATTTTGTATATTTATAGTGTGGTACTAAAAAAATGTAGCAAATATACAAGAAATGTGATGTAGGCCTATGGGGCCCTCCAGAAGACCCCGAGGCCTCAAATGCAAATCAAGTTATATCTTTTGAAAGGAAAGGTCTAGAAACCTGAAATTTTGTATATTTTTTAGTTTGGTACTCAAAAATAAAATCTTGTAAACATTCCAAGGAGGGGCTTTAGCAGTGAAGCAGAAATGCATTTATACTTTTATTAAAAAGAAATTAACCCCTCCCCTCTCCCCGAGTAGGGGAAGGCAAGTGGCAGATCCATCTATTTTTACCCCTTTATCTGCACCTTTTACCTCTCCCCAAGTTTTTTAATCAAGAAAATTGATTTTCTCGAACGTAATATGTATAAAATGTAAAAAACCTCGTATCTTCTTTCCTTTTTCATCATTTCCGAACGTATGGTATATAACATGCCATATATTGCCATAGTTCTAAGGACCAAGTGACTGCCACCCCCGCAAATCCGACCCCCCTGGAACAATTGGGCCTAAATTTCATTGTAATGTAGATCGTGCATAGAGGAATCTGGATACTGAATTTCACTCCTTTACGTACCTAAATAGCACATAGATATGTTGTCCGCTCTGAATCCCACCCCCGTAATTCCGACCCCAGTGTACCAATCATACTATTGGTTTAACTAAATAGTGCAGATAGACATGCCCATAGGAAGCTACATTCCAAATTTCAACCTTCTATCTCAAAAAATGTAGAAATTATGAAGGGGTACACAGTTAAGACATTATTAAACCAATAAGTAGCTCCATTCTTCGGTTACTTAATAATATAGATTATGAGCACTTGAGCAATCGTGCGTTGACAATGCGATTTCACGTGCGCGCACCGATGTCAGTAATGCTTAAAAGATGAACAGAAAGTAACAATGTATTCCTTCTTGACAAATCAAGTGTTATATGACATGCCATTATCTTTGTATTCTTTACACTCATTGTTTTAGCACGTGAATTCGACTTGAAGGGGTCCACGAAAAATTCTTTAAAGTTGATACGGCCTAGCTAAGACTTTGATGGTCATATTTCTGAAAATAGAATTTGAAAAAGTTAATTCGTTTTCAAGTTATCGTGCAAATGGCGGACGGCCGGACGGCCGGATAAATGTACAGACCAAGGGCGCATTCTTTTAAGTAGTTTTTATGCTAAAGCTCCTAATAAAGCCAATATAGAAGGAAGCTTATATAAGCCTCTAGAACCCCGCCAGGGACCTCGAGGCACCAATTACAATTGAAGCTATAACATTTGAACGGAAAAGCCTAGGAACCTGAAATTTTGTATTCATAGAGTGGTACTAAAAAATATTGCAAATATACAACAAAAGAAATATAAGCCCCAGCAGAGCCCCACAGACCCCAAACACAAGCAAACCTACAACTTTTAAACGAAAAGGTCTAGAAATCTGAAATTTTGTTTACTTATAGAAAATTACTTAAAAATTTAGCTAATATATACTAAAAACTGGTATAAGCCTCTTGGGTCTCGACAGGGGCCCTGAGCCCCCAGTCACAAACCAAGCTATAACTTTTGAACCGGAAGTCCAGAATTCTTGCATATTTCCGATGTGTTACTTAAAATTTTAGCTCTTATACACTAAAACGTATATAGTCCTCTGGGGCCCTGACAGGCTATAGCTATAATGTTTGAACGAAAAGGCTTAGAAATCTGAAAATTTGTATACTTATAGTAGTTTACTAAAAATTTAGCTAATATACACGAAAAACTGGTATAAGGCTCTTAGTTCTCCACAGGGGCGCTGAAGCCCAAATCACAAATAAGCTGTAACAGTTGAATAATAAAAAGGCCTAAGAACTTGAAGTTTTGAAAAAAGGGGACTCAGAGAAGAGGATAAAAGTGGAGATTTAAAAAAAAGGGATAAAAAAGTATCCTTCCAACCGCATTATTTATTCACAAGCCGCACTTTTAATTAAACAAAATGTATTTTTTAATTTTGAAAATTCCAATAAAGGATTCGCAAGAAGCCCCGTTTCACCTGTATTTGCAGTTAAATTTATATTTCTTTAGTAGCATTTTATATTTTGCAAACTACATTTGAGTTCTGTAAAATATGTTTTTATTTCTGCAAAATGCATTTTTAATCCTGCCAATTCATTTTTTATTTTGAAAAAATGCACTTTAACATTCGCAAAATAGCAAATTATCGTTCAAAATAATTCTTTCTCGCCCATTTTCTCCAAATCTTTCAAGGGGTAAGGTGTGATTAAAAATTGTTTTTAGACTAATGTGGTGTTGCTCTACAGGGTAGTAATCAGAAATTTTTCTCTATTTTTAATAGTTTTCAAGGTAGCAAATGGATGACCTTAAATTTGGGAGTGAAAGTCAAATTTGAGTGCGGCAATGGATTTCCCACCCCCTTATTACTTATAAACCACACTCATCAGATCTCGCCTACCTGGCAGCTTTGAGATACCTGCCATGTTACCAGACTTTTTGGGTACCCTGTATATAAGACCACCTTCATTTTTATAGAAAAGAAATAAGCTAGTCATAAGTTCAATAGGATGTTGCTCCTTCCTGTTTCAATAAGCTTTCTGCCATTCGATTAGGCATGCTCTGAACTATTTTAGACAGGTATTGTGGAGTTAAAGAATCCTGTGCACCATACACAGCATCCTCCAACTCATCAAGTGACAAGAACTGTCTTCCATTGCGATAAATATTCCGAACCATGTAGTCCCACATATTTTCGATAACGTTCAGATCAGGAGAACGGGCAGACCACTGTAAACATTTGACTCCATGATCATTCATCCACTTCTTAATCATCTTTGATGTGTGGCCGGATGCATTGTCTTCCTTAAAGACGAAGTTATCACCACCAAGAAGCCATGCATACGCAGCCAACTGTTTGTCAAGGATATTAACATAATTTTGCGTATTCATTGTGTTAGACACTACACTCACATTCCAAAAGTCATGGGATAGCACCTAATTACCAGGGTTGCCAGTTAGATCTACTCGAACGCCACCTACCGTCCCCTAATATTCCACCAAATTTCTCCAGATTCCACCTAAGTTGTCAAGATGTTATCATTCATCATAACACATACCCCTCCCCCCCCCTTTCCTCCCACACCGGATAAGAGGCGTGGGAGGAAAGGGGGGGACTTTTAGTAGTCCGCTTTTAAGAGCAAGGCGGAAAACCTCACAAAAATCACAGAAAACAACGCAAGGAAAGGAAAGTAAAAACTCCGTAATGCACATCTTGGCTGTTTCAAAAGCAAAAAAATATCGTCGACATACCTATGCCACACAGAAGAGAAGTAGTTAAACGAGGTGACAGCCAAATTTTTTACCTAGGTAATGAAGGCCCTGGTAGTTTGGAAGGATTTATACTGGCTGGCCCAGGAGAGACGTTGCTGATCTTGTCTCGTTGTTAGCAAGGGCACTCTCATGGATCTCCTGCTTCCATATCCCATGGTCACCAGATTTCGTTGCACAGTTCGCGTCGATACAGCTCTAGTACCACCCTGGTTAACATCTGATGTCATCTGGCGTAGCGTCAGTTGCCTGTTAGCGATGACCTTCCTACTCAGACACTGTTGGTCCCGTTCATTGAGAAGGTGTGGTCGACCACTGCGTTGTCCATGGTGGGAGGTAATGCCGTCAACTTGGTACTCTCGGTAGACTCTTGAAACTGTGGACCGTGGAATATTGAATTCTTGAGCCACATCCGACAATGAATGACCCATACGTTGTGCTCCACATACCAGGCCACGTTAGAACTCGGATAGCTCTCGTCGTGTAGCCATTGTCACACTGAACTCCTCAAACCTTACTCATGACAGTGTAACTAAACCTACTGATACTGATTTGCATATTTATACTGATTGCACATGATGCTACTACCACGTGAAAAATAGTCCACTGCTATCCTATGACTTTTGGCATGTGAGTGTACTACTAAATCCGTTGTTCCAGCTGCAGAAATGGCTCCCCAAACGATGACTGAACCTCCATGATTTTGACGACTCTTTTGAATGGAACATTCAGTTCGTAGGCCATCCCAATAATAATGAACTCCATCAGGCCCATCTAACTTGAAGCGTTTTTCGTGTGAAAAGATCACGTCGTTCCACTGAACCCGTTCAGACATCTATCGTTTCACAGCTTCAGTGCGTTGATTTTTTGACCTTTGGTAAGCGCTGGTTTGCACATCAGTTTAATGTATTTAAGTTCTTTGAGTCATATATGGAGAATACGAGAAATTGTTTGTCGTGATAGATTTGTTGGCTATTTTTGCTGCTGAGAGTTTTTGCGAGGATACCATCTGGAATGCTCGTCGGATGTCCCTTGCGCAAAGGCTTTTCTTGCGTCCTGTGCACCTGACTTTTTCTTCTGATACCCCCCGTTGGATCACATGCTGAACAGCAGTCTTAGATCTTCCAACTTTTGTAGCAATGTCACGCTATGACCAGTTGGTCCCATGTAAATACCATATTTCACGAACCTCACTATCTGTAAGTTCTGTTCCACGATGCATCTTCTGACAGTATGAATTGCTGACAATATGACATGTACGAATCTTTAAATTTACGGATGCAAATTATGCAAAATACTGTAGACGAATCCATTAGTTTTCAGGTATTTCACAAGTGGTCTTATATACAAGGTCGGGACGCATTAATATGACCACCTCTCCTCGAACATGTTGGAACGTCCAATGGTATGCAGATGAAAAGTCATTGCATATCATTAAAAGCTGGCAACAACAGACGTGTAGTAGCATCCGTTAACACAGCAATTGTCACAGTCATGGGGAGAGCAAGTGACTTGTCGGACCTCCAAAAGGGGATGATCATTGGCTATCGGGCCAAGGGGGGCAGCACTTCAGAAACAGCCACCTTTGTGAACGTCTCTAGGGCTGCCGTTGTGAAGGTGTACCGCGACTGGACGAACCAGATAGTTTCGAGCAACCGAAGAGGTAACTGTGGGGCCTCACGGGCCATCGATTCTAGAGCAACTGGCACAGCAAATGAACAGTGGGGCCATAGGCATGTCAGCACCAAGACAGTGCAACGATCCCTCTTGAGGTTGGGGCTCCGGAGAAGCGTATGGTAACAGCACCCATGTTGACGCCTGTGCATCGCTGAAAACGCCTCCAATTCGCAATCGACTATCGCCATTAGACCTCGGCCGATGGCAAAGGGTTGCTTTCTCTGACGAGTTGTGGTTTCTGGTGAACAGAGTGGACGGACGACGGAGAATTCGCCGGGAAGCATCTGAGAACAGGGAGCATATATATTTTATTTAGATTAAATAAATGAACGTAGGCTGTTTTATGAACAAGATAGGCTCATAATTTATCTTCATTTTGCTAAATTAATTTTTTTTTCCATTTTTGCTTCGCACGATTAATGTTTCAGTATTCCACCTTTTTTATTTCATTTTATTTTATTTCTCATTATCAATTTGAAACTAATTTTCAATGAAAGAATTTTCTTTGCACTCCAAAAGACAACAGAGTATTTTCTTCTTCCAGCTCCTCACTGTGGGTGTCCCAAATTTGCTCATTTAACTGACAATTCATATGATTTTGAGAAAATAATATTCCAAAAGAAGCTCGCACTCTCCATATTGGAATAATGATCGAATCACCGAGAATTCACTGAGGCGTTCGAGACTTAAGTGAATTCTCGAATTCTCTCGTGTATCACGTAGAATTCTCTGATTCTCGAGAAATTCACCAGTGGCTGTTCTCCGAACGCACTCAAGGGTAGCATCCCCCTCGAAAAATCAAAATTTTGACGAAAAATTGAAAAACTTTTTTTTTTTTTCGTTTTTAGCATTTTCAGGTTTTTGTGAATCCATTCTGAAATTTTTATAGCTGAACGTTAATTAGAAATTAATTAAGATATTAATTAATTTATTTGCGTCAGTATTTCTGTTTAAGAGCTCATTATATATCCATAAAATTAAAATTGCTATAACTTGAGTTATAATTATCCGTTTTAAAAAATTTAAACTTTGCTAGGTCAAGAAAAGGGAGCTCTATAACTTTATTTCAAAGTTTCTAAATCAATGAAACAAGTAATTTTATTGGCTGTTGATAGCATTGCATGTTATAGCTATGCGTGGTATCAACCAATCAGAAAGCAGTTTACAAAACGTGAGTGAACTAGCAATATGGCTGCCTCCATTAGCGTCTTTCTCCATATGGCTGCCTCCATTCAGTCATCTTTGTTACCTTGTGATCAATTTCAGTTCCAAAAATCACCTTTAGTTTATTAATCATTTTATAAACTATAAAATAATTAATAATGCCAGGTAGAAGAAGCGATCGGCCAAAGAAGGGACGATTTCATGGAAATCGCTTCACGAACAATAAATCTTACGAGGAAGGTGCCGCCATGGATGAAGAAAACGATCTTTTCTTCATCCATGGTGCCGCCGATACAGATGAAAACGCTACTGAAAAAAATTACTTCTTTCAGGAAGCTAAGTGTATCAGGTATTCACAACAGTTTTTGCAAGAGTGAGTTGAATTCTGAAACTAATATCAGTGGATACAGATTTATTGACTGTGAACTGTTTTCGACATTTATTAATCAGTTTCCCTGTCCTCAGTGCTTTATTAATTTTGGATATGATATCAGTGAAAATCGAAGATAAGGACTATGTAGCTGGTGGTTTTTAAAAATTGATTAAAACAACAATAAATTGATATTTCAACTATAAACCTAATTTTCTCAGCTTTCTTATTTTCACATTATCACCATCAGTCTTGGCGTAATATCTTTTTAAAGAAATTTTTTTCTTTCAGTTTTTTCTTACATAATCAAGGAACATAATGAACTAGAATCATTGATATGTGAAAATTAATACTTTTTTGGTTTGAGTTTGAAATATTTATTAAGCAAGATAATGTGACTAAAAATGGTAGAGATATATTCATTTTCTTCCCCACCTGAATGGATAAAGCTAATTCAATAATTCCAGTTCAGAATGTAATACCCATTATATAAAAACCAGAAAAAAAATTTCAACTCAATTGGACTAATAACTTCATCATAAAGTTGACAAGAAATTTATGCTAATTGGGGCTTTTTTAACACAAAAATGCTGTTTTTTAATATAAAAAAATTAAAAATTAATGTTTTTGTTAATTTAATTTAAAATTTAGGTTCATAGAAATCGTATAGTAAAAAGGTGATGACCATTTTCTCTCAAGTTTTCAATTTTGCCTTTTCGAGGGGAATGCTACCCTCAATGATAAAAGAAAGCATACACATTTAACTCCTCCTAGAGAGAAGGCCTGCGGACTGTGATGTTCAAAACAAATTTAAACATTTTTTTTTCCATCACATGTGTATTTTCTTTTCTTATAAAAGAATTTTATGTTAAGGGAAATTTCCACCTTGAACTGGCCAGTTCTTGATTAAAATAAGATAGTTCTTGATGAAAATATGACAGTTCTTGATTAAAGTAAGACAGTTCTTGACTAAAACTATGACAGTTCTTAAATTAAAAATATGACAGTTCATAATTAAAAAAGGATAGATCTTTTTTTGACTAAAATATGACCGTTCTTAGCCTTTTTAAGGAAACATAGTAATTTTCTTTTATATTAAAGAAAGAAACATGTTTATTTAATACTAGAAGAGGTACCCGGCATTGCCCGGGATAATTACACTTGTAGGTACCCGGGTTTCTCTGACCAATGCTCTTTCTTTTCTTTGGTGGCATTACGATAGGTATGAATTAACATGGTTCCTTCGAACGATTATTAAATAGCACAACACAGATAAATCGTATGCTTTTTTGGTTCGATGATTCGAGTTGATGTATTTTTTAGGTTATGCACTGCTCAAACGAGCCAAACACACACACACACATACACAAAAAAACACACACACGTCTGAACACACCCAATCGTCTGAACGCTTCTTAGGGAGCTGAACGTGTACCTCCTTTGCCTCATCGAGAGAGACTGCCCTATCTATATCGTCTATTATAGCCATTTCCTGTTCATTGTTAATAATTCTTGGAAACGAATGTTCTGTCATTGCATCATCATTTTATGTTCATTGCTATAATTCTTTGAATAATTTTGTGCTCATTGTTATTGGTGAATTGCGCATTGAGACTATTGTTGATGCGAACACGACGGGCCTATTGTTGCACAAACTTTGCCTTGCATTGTTGGTCATGAGATATATGTTTCTGGTCCGAGCGTAGTGTGAATTGCGTGTTGACACGATTGTTGATACCCGAGTATGCTATTAGGAAGAGAGTTTCTTTTGTTTTCACATGCAAGCTGTGTGCCTTGGGATTGTTAATTAGAAAAGTATAAAGTTATGGGTTGAAAATTTTATCATCACTACTTCACTAGTTGTCTTACTGTCTACACAATGTGCCAGCCCAGTTTTGTTGTAGTGCGTTTGAGCGCCCCCCCCCCCCCCAGTGTCTCCTGGGGGTGGTCTTCTCCCTTTTCTTGAACATTATCTTTTAACATCATCATCGCATGGTGATGATGATCGCCGACGGACCGTTTGGTGTTGGCGCGTTCATGAAGGGGTTGCATACCCTAGTTCTTCCGTCAAGTTTTCCCGCTGTTTCGGTCCTGCAGAGGCTTTCCTCCACTGAGTCGTGGAGGCTTTCAGGAACCGAAATGTTGCTGAGCGGATAGTAGTCCCACGTCAAAGTCAGCCAAACTACTTGTTTCACTCGTTTCAAGGCATCCACTTGTTTCATGCAGACCCTGGGCATCTCACCGTCAATGTCCGGGGTGCCTCGCTGCTGATGGCTGAATCCTATTTGAAGGACTACGTGGCCGACTATGGGGAGATGCTACGAGTGTTCTATCCAGAGTACTCTGACTCTCCCTGTAGAAGATTGGTGGCATTTTGTTGAACATGCGCCTTCAAAAAGACACTCCTGACTCCCTTGTATTGCACGGGGAACGTGTCTTCATGTTTCACAAGGGCCAGAGGCAGTGCTTGACAATGATTGCTGCAAAACCAAACGCATGACTAGCATTATTACCCAGAGGCCTATCCTTGCGATAGACATGATAGCCGGGCAATTTGAACGCTTGAGATGATTTCAAGTGTGTCTCGCACACGAAAGCGATGTCGACGTTCCAGTTTATAAGGAAATTGTACAACTCGATGCGTTTGCGAGCAATCCCCCTTGCATTCCATATATTACAGCGAAGTTTCCATTGATTAATGGTCCTATATGGGTGTCTATCCATGATTATTAATTAGATTTTGAGATGCAACCTGTGGCACTACTTTTCCACTTTCCTTGTAGAGGTTTAGCCAATTTCCAAGAGTCATATAAATACTGCGCAGATGATTCGGATCAACCATACCTATGTCTTCAGCGCTAGATGCGACCGAAGCATAGGTTTTCCTTTCTAGCACTTTGCTGCTTTTGAGCCTTTTTACAAGGGGATATTTGGGACACTTTGTGTAACTAGATGTATGCTGTCCATCACAGCGGATGCATTTAGGGGGGTCTTTACCCTTAACATTAGTGCAGTTCCTCGATTGATGGTTGCCAGCAGACTTGTTACATCGAGGCGTTTCGGTACAACCTTGAGACACGTGACCAAAACGCAGGCAGTTGTAACACTGCAAGGGTCTTTTGTTACCTCTAAATAATTCTACAGTAACAGCTAGAGGACCGACACGTTTTAAACCTAAAAAGGACTTATTATGCTCAGTATTCTGGAGGATAACCAAAATCATTGGTATTTCTACTGAACCATTTGCTTTTTTAAGCCTTATTGCTTTCTCCGGAAAATAATTAGCCTTCCTGAGGTCTTCTGCAAAGTTCTTCGAGGTCATACGTTGTGTCGACATTTCGGACAACGTATTTTAGCATTTTTTCGGATTTTAGCTGGTGATGCTGGATTTTCAGAACATCATTGCTTTTGACTCCAGTAACTAATATCTTATGGGTCTCTTCGTCCTGACACTTTATTTTAATGGTATCCTTTCTACCTGTGTGTGCGACGATTTTATCTAGGGGCACATGCTTGATGATCTCTTCCAGAATCTCGTTGAAAGGTTTCCCCGTCTGAAGATAGCACTCGACAATCGAACAGTGTAGTGTATCGGTATTCAAGTGGAACTTGAAGCATAGCTTCCATAATCTCACCCTTCATAATCATATTCCAAGGGAAATACACTGAGCTAGAAAAGAAGCCTGATGTACCCGCAAGGGTCATCCAAAGTATGAAAGAAAATTGCCTCCTCTTGGTGGAGGAAAATTTGATTGACGACTGTCTAGACTAGAAGCAGACCACTAGTATTAGATAAAACACGACCTATGAAGTCCAGTAATCTGGAAATAAGACATTATCAATGTCTTCAAAATTAATATCAAGTATATGCCTTGGATCACGATATCTCTTTCTATGCATAGGATGCTTTAAAATGCCCGAGACTAGCTCGTTGCTATGATTTTCTATATTGGGCAGCATGGATTCCATGAGCCCTTGAACGTATTTGCCAATATGAGTCATGTTGAAGTCATTATAAATGGAGGAATTGCGAACAATTCTCCGATCTTTTTGCGCAATAGTCCTAAGGGTAACGTTTTGGAACGTTTGCAGTTCTTTCCATCTAGTTTTACATATTGTGGCCCAGACGGGCATACCATAGGTCAAGATAGTCCGAACAATGACCTTATAGAGTAGGAGTTTATTATCAATGTTTAGAGCACTATTCCGGCCCAGCAGAGCAATCAAGCTAAACTTGGCTCTCTTAGCCTTATTCAACGCATAAGTTGCGTGGGGAGTCCAGGTAAGTTTAGAGTCAATAACAACACCAAGATATTTATAAGTTTCAACCCAGTCCAGTTTTTTGCCATATAGTGTTAGAGAATCTAATGATCTCTTTCTCTTCTTGGAGACAAACATCGCCTTGCATTTGTCTACATTCAATTTTAGCCTCCACTTGCTAAACCAGCTTTCACACTCCTTTAGAGCCTTCTGCAACCGCGAGACTACTACGGCTGGTTGACGAGCACAGGTCAGTATAGCAGCGTCATCTGCGTAAAAAAAGAGCTTACATTTAGAAGGACTTGGGAAGTCTCGCATAAAATAATTGAATAATACTGGCCCCAGGACTGAACCCTGTGGGACACCAGCTTTTACTTCATACATAGGAGATAGACTATCTCCAACTCTGGCCTGAAAGAACCGGTTGGAGAGAAACGAGTGTATCAGAGTAATTATGTCTTGAGGAAATCCATCCATAATCATTTTAAAAATAAGACCATCGTGCCAGACTTGGTCGAAGGCTTTGTGTACATCGAGAAAAACGACCCCACAGTACATAGAGAGATTAAGGGGCTCATTGATATCCGCTGCGAGCCTCCATGTTTGGAGTTGGCAGGAATGGTTTGAGCGAAAGCCAAATTGTTCATCGCGGATGAGATCGTTGGCATCACAGTGCTCAATGAATCTCTTGAGAATTGTTTTTTCCAGGATTTTGGAAATTGATGGTAACAAGCTGATGGGCCTGTAGCTAACAGGATTTGCAGGATTTTGTCCTGGCTTAGGAATGCTTAAGACAACTGATTGCTTCCAAGCATCCGGGAAGTAAGTGTTCTTCCAGCAGTCGTTAATCACTTTTGCAATATCTTGAATTGTATTTGGAGGTAAATTTTTCAAAGCAGTGTTCTTAATAGAGTCTTTACCTGGAGCTTTTCTCGTTTTTAAATTTTTAATGATGCTTAGGACTTCATTTACATCAATGCTATGTTTTGGGAATTCATTGCCGTGAATACTATAGAAGCCAGTTATGCAGGATTTTACTTTCTCGGACATATCAAGTCCTATTTGCCGACCATCAGTAGGCGTGACAAACTGTTCTGAAAGTGAGCTTGCAATAAGCTGCGCTTTATCATCATCATTCGTGATGAATTTGCCATTTTGGGCTAATAGAGGTGGGATATTTATGGCTTTCTTGTTTTGCAAGGCTCGAACCATGCACCACATAGAGTTATCGTGGGTCGACAGACTCTTAACTTTATCATTCCATCTGGCAGAAGATAGCACTTGAGCTAAATGGCTTAAATAGACTCGTGAAAACCACCGTTTCCCAGTTCAAGCAATTCTACTGGTTCGTAATTGGTAGTCAATACCTAGTTGATGGTTGATTGGATGGGAATGGCATCCAATGATATTGACTTTTAAATATCTTATATATGATACTATGACACACGAATAGGATTATCGATTATCGGAAAATATCGATATATCGCCCAACACTAATACCACCCTTATTCTTTCCTTCATGGTCCGCACCATTCGCTCTCACAGAGCACCCCGTTATGGGGCACGATCGGCAATAAACTTTCAAACAGTTTTTTCTTGGTCTGCAAAATCCATCATCTTCGCCCACAGTTCCAAGTCCTATTAGCCCTTTTAAATGTTTTGGCGTTATCTGACCAGACAATGGAGCACCTTCCACGACGGGCCAAGAACCTTCGGGAGGCAAGCAGGGAATCATCTGCGCTCATCGAGTTCACCAATTCAAGATTGAACGCACGAGTTACCGCGTATGTTACCAGTAAAACTTAAGTTTTGCGTTGCTTATCCTTCCCGTCCTTCACGAATATTGGACCCGCATAATCCATCCCAATGATGTTGAATGGATTCGATTGTTCTACTCGATCACTTAGCAATGGAGCTTCTATCATTGCCGCAGGTTTTGCCTGTCTTTTATTGCACACGAGACAGTTTTTTAACAGTACTTTAATCTTAGCTCTTGCAGCCAGAATCCAATATTTTTCTCGAAGTTCACATAAGGTTTCCGGGACTCCGCCATGAAGTACTCTTCGATGACACTCTTCTATAATTAGCCGAGCTACGTCACTATCTCCATCGATGATAATTGGATGCTTGGTAGAATGGTCAAGCATACTAAGATGTAACCTTCCTCCAAGCCTAATCAGTCCATCATTTCCGAGTTGAGGGTCAAATCAATGTAATTTCGAGAATTTCTCTATGGATGTGCCCTTTTTCAAGGCATCATACTCTCTTTGAAACTGTATGTTTTGCTCTTGTCGAATAATTGTCCTTTCGCTACCTCGATATCTGAAGCCATAAGACGCCCCTTATTTTTTTTCCTCGTTTCGTATGTTGTGAATAAACTTATTCACCCATGCTATCACTCGAACCAGTCTGTTCCACTTGCTAAAACTGCCAGTTTTCCACAACTCGTCGACTCGTGTTACTATTACTGCCATCACCATCTTTTGTCCCTTTCGTTCTGCAACTGCTTCTTTTGGCTCATCGAACACGAATTTTCTATTTTAACTTTCGAACCGTCTGTCAAGCATGTTGGTCCATTCCACCACTCCTTGTCTGTTGCCAACACGTTAGCTCTTAATCAACGGGTAATTTTGTCGGCTGGGTTATCCGCTGATCGTACTTAATTCCACTCTTCAGACTTGCTTTACTTCAGAATTTTATGCACTCGGTTGGCTACGAATACTTTTAAAGTGTTTGGATCTGTATGGATCCACCACAACACAACAAAAGCATACGGGAATCGATCCCCACTCCATGGCATTTTTCACTGAGGAAGCCAATCTAGCACCAACAAGCGCAGCCATCACTTGATATTGTTGTTCCTTTAATTGGTGATATCTTGTTCTTGCTGGCAACCAGACGACTCTCTTTCTTTTCCCCAATTTCTTCCACGAGGTACACAACAGCCGCATACACCTTTTCTCTCGCGCCACAGAAGATGTGCATCGTCCTTTTTACGGCTTGCTCGTCTCCAAATGATGAAACACAACGAAGAACAGTGCAATCCTTTAAAAACTCTAGCTCCTTCATCCACCCATTCCAGTGTCTGACTGATTTGGTATCGAGTTTTTCATACCACTCTGCCTTTCCCTTCCAAAGCTCTTGAAACAAGCGTTTCAGTCTAACGGTCAAAGGTGAAACCAGTCATATAGGATCAAAAATTCTAGCCATTGCTCGAAGTACAGTGCGTTTAGTGGGCAGGGTCTCGCCGAGAAACGTCACAAGTTCACTTACATCAAATTCCAGTCGTTCTTGGTACTGATGCCACACCATCCCAAGCACTTTGATTTTCTCCTCTTGCGACCTCTCCGAAAACTCCTCAGCGCCACCTCGTCTATCATTGTCAGCAATCGATTGTCGTAAGTCTGCCGAGTTAGTGGCCCATTTTCTTAAGTTAAATCCTGCTGCGGCCATGATCATACGACCCTCTTCGTATAGTTTCCAACCCTATTCCTTACTTCCAACCGATTTTACCAAATCATCAACGTAGATACTTTTATCTAATAGTTGTACCACTTCCAAGTACGTTTCTCTCTTTGAGTCCAGGTGATGTTTTAACGTGGCCGCTAGCAGGAAGGGCCCGCAATTAAGCCCGAATAAAACGAGCTCCATCCGATTGGTTTTTGGCTCGATTTTGTTTCCGAATTTCCATTCTGGTGCCAACCAAATAAAACGAGCTGCATCACAATCCTTATCCTCTATTTCAATTTGGAGAAAGGCCTTCTCCAAATCGGCAGTAATACCGATCTGATTCTGGTGAAATCTTAAAGTAAATCCAACACGTCAAGGTTTAGGTGAGGTCCTGCGTGCAGACGCACATTTAACCGGATGATGCATCATATACTATGCGTAACTTCCTGGTGTCATGACTATAACGAAACACTGGCTGATGCGGAATGCAATGCACCGTGCTGCTATTTTCATAGTGATTTTCGATAAGCTCTGCATGGTCGGAATTCACATAATCCATCATAGCCGAATGGTATTTTTTCAACTTTTCTTTGTCCTTACTGTATCGGCGAATCAGCGTGTGAAATGGACGCATTGCCTCTGTGAAGTTCGGGGCCAAATCCAACTTCCTGCCATTCCACGGTAGTTGCACGCGGTAGCGGTTCCCAATGTTCACAATCGTGTTATGCACTTCAGCTTCTATAGGATCAATATTATTTGGTGATTCCACGACCGTTTGATCATCTTCACTAAATCCTGCTGATTCTAATTTCCAAAATTTTTCGACGAATTTGCACAGTTCTCTGTTATCGTATTTGGCAATTCCTGTCCTTCCACAGACAGATGCATTACATTCACGAGATTCACATTTGTTTTGTTGTCCTTGTCCGGCTCGTTTACAACTCAACCGAACAATGTTTCCATGGCACCGATCTGGCTCGATATTCGATGAGTTCTGTGAGCCATAAGACTCCAATACAAGTCACTGCCAATAAGAATATCAACTTCATAAAGATCACAGGTCTCATCATTGTCAGCGAACATTAATCCAAGTTTGTTCATTGAGGTGATAATTTGTTTAGATGGCACTAATGAATATTCTGAACACGGTGAATGCGATACATGAAGCAACACATCGATATTATTGGGTTTCCAAAACGATCATACAGGCGTACCTTCACCTTTGAAAAACTTTTTTCGAGGCTCTGTATCATCGAACGGTTTGACATGCATTTCCTCTATACCAATCTGCTCTGCACCGACCTTATCAGCTAATCTATGACTAATAGAACTGCGCTGACTACCATCGTCTATCATTAGCCTAGCTATTTTGTAATCTTCATTACCGTTTACTATAACTATTGCTGTTTTCAGCAGCACCTCTCCCTTTTCAGCGCTGTTGAGTAGGTTAACACTAACATCGACAATTTCTGCTTTTCACTATTCTCACTAATTCGTGTTTTCTGAACTCTGTACGATTTGATTCTGCTTTATAACAAAGCGCCGAATGATGGTTACCTTTATAAGTTTTGCAAACGGCCTTTTCTTTACAACAATCACGACTGCTATGTCCTTTGAGGAAACAGTTGAAACACTTTCCCCTTTAGTTAAGCTTTGTTACGCGCTCACTAACTATTGGCACACTACGTGTCATTGTTGAGTGACTCTCATCATCACAGATGATGCAACGTTTAAGGTTAGCGCTGTTACCTTTTGGTTTGTTTGCAGTCACATTAAGAGTGGCCGTCGACGAGCTAACCCTTTTTTCTGATTTAGTCTCTGGTTCCCTTCTAATTGAATTACTAGGCTCTGGTGGGAGACATTCCCTTAGCTCTATCTCATTACGAAGGAACTCTATTAACTGATCCAACCCCGATTCACCATTTTCTTTATACTGCCTAACCCAATCTAACTGCAGTATATGAGGTAATAACTTAATTAGTTTTAACACTAAAATTGGGCTACACGCATCAACATCTACCTCTACTACTTTTAAGTTTAGCGTTTTTACGTCTACGTCATCTAAGAATTTTCGAAGGCTTACCGTGTCGTTTTTTGGTGCAGGCAGTCGAGTAAATGCGATCATTATTCCGTTGTTGATTAATTCAGGCCTTCCAAATCGTTTGTTCAGTCTATTGATTGCAATTTCATAGTTGGCCTCTTTCCCATTTAACCCTTCGATGCATCTGTATGCCGAGTCGCACAGTACCGAGCGTAGACAGTTGAATTTACCCACTACGCACAAATTATTCCGTTCATGTACGGCTGATGTAAATGCACTCCCGAAGGAAGGTCATTTTTGGATGTTGCCTTTGTACCTTTGCATTTCGAATTTCGGTAGTTTGATTGTCAGTCCTTGATCACGATCCGCTATGTTTGAACTTGGCTGATCAGAATTCGGTCTTTGCCCTCCTAGCTCTGTCACGATGCTGCTTGTTCCCGGGGGGGTTGGTGGCTTCTAAAGTTGATCCGATTAACACAATTCTCTTTATCCGTACCGTCCAATCAGTGATTTTATCTTCGTATTGTTCGATGTCGGCAAGTTCGGTATCCATGTCCGTTTGTTCTGTCAGAAGATCCATTATCTTTTGATCGAGTGCTTCTAGTTTTTCCTTTCGATTGCACAGTTTTTTTATATACTGTTCTGCCACTTCAGCATTTTTGTCATCTATTATTTTTCCAATTTCATTACCTAGCTTTGTCAGTTGACCACGAACGGAACGTCTCTGGAATTGCAGCTGCGCGGAAACCATGTTTTCTCTCGACGCAATCGGTTGATCACTAAGATTCGATGGGAGTGGGTGGTTCGTGCTGCGTTTGATCGCTACTATTAAGAAACACTACTATATTGAACAGTTTTCACTTACACAACTTGACCAGTCCCGGGTTTCGGCACCATAAAGATTGTTAGTTCTTTAAAACAAACCTCGAGAGCGTCCTTTTAAGAGAAAACCTTCCTCGTGGCTCCCCTGTGAGTAAACAAGGGCGTGTCCCTCTCCACGACGACTCATTAAATCTATTCGCAAAAATTTTAAAACAATGAACAACGGTTTATTAATTTTGCTAACACATTCAAGGCGAATGTGTAATAATAAAAAACTTAATTCGTTACAGGGTAAAGAGAACTACTAAGATCTAATAAAAATTATTCAAATTCATTCCACTCTCCCTGTTGCGTCCATTCTCTCCAACCTTCACTCCTTTCTCCTCCCACGCACCTCTGCATTCCTCGGTAACTCGAAGCGTAGAACGGACGCTAACGACAGCGTGAAAGAGCATGGAAAACGAAACATTTAATGTTAATTGAAAAATCAAACGACTAAATAAGTATAATTGATTATATTAAATATCTACTGACTAAATAAGGTTTAGACTGTTCTCCACACGTTGCACGCAAAGTGGATGTCAGATGCCCCAATGGACCCATTGAATGCCACGAGAAACACCCCAGACCAGTATGGAGCCTCCATCTGCCTGAGTGGTCCCCACCTGACAAGCAGGGTCCATGGCTTCGTGTGGCCTGCGCCAGACACGGACACGACCATTGGCCTGATACAGCTGAAACCGTGGCTCATCGGACCAGGCAACCCTTCGCCTGTCCTCAGCGGTCCAATGTCGATATTGGTTGGCCCAGGATAGCCATTGCCGACGATGTGCAGCTGTCAAGAGTGGCACCCGTCGTGGGCTCCTGCTCACAAAGCCTGCAGCTCCCCAGGTTCGCCGAATTGTTGTCACGGACATAGTTGTGGGACATCCCTCGTTGTACCGCATGGTGATTTGGCCTGCTGTCGCCCTTCGGTCAGCAGTTGTAAGCCGAGTGACTCGCCGAACACCTCTGACATCGATAGGCGTGGGCGGCCCGTCCGCTGTCCAATATAGGTTGTAACCCCTCGTTGGGTGTACTGTCGATAGACCCTTGCAACGGTTGTGCGGGAAAATTACAGGGTGTTGGCTACTTCTGATATTGAGGCACCCATCCGTCTGGCACCAACAATCATCCCCCGTTCAAATGCGGATAGCTCTCGGAGTGCTGCCATTTCTGCAGCTAGTTTTGCTTACAATGATTGTGTGATATCAAGGAGTCCTGTGACCTGCATTCCAAGAATGGAAGCAGCGGGATCTGTCTCATTACGGACAGGGAACCTTATTGGAGGGGTGCGCCATGATTTTTGGTGAGTGAGTGTGTGCACCCTTAATTTTAACTTCGTTTGAAACAATCCAACGAAGATGCATTACATTGTTCCTTGACTTAATCGTTGCATCATCGCCAACACAGCCAACGATTAACGAAGACGAACGATGATCTCTTGACTTTAGATCGTTTCGTTTTAGGACGAATGTCGAGAAAGGCGCTCCAGGTCGCTTTCGTCTATAATTTTTCTTTAGAAACTTCATCATAGCTCTCAGTCATTTTGGGACCACATTTTCAAAAAGTAGCCATTTTGATCACCAGAGGAGTTTACATTATGTAGACTACTAGCCCATTCATGGAAAGCACATGTATAATATACCACTTGAACGAAATCACACATTTACTTTAAACACGTGTAGCTTTTTTTTCCTGAATCGCTTTTTATAAACGAGAATACAAAAGTTTTCGTGGCTACTGCAGTCGATAGTAGAAAATCAATGATTTAAACCAAGAGAGAAATGAACTTTACAAAATCGGAAACGTGTGATTTCTCTCCTTTTGAAGACAGTCCGAATTTTGTTTAGGTTCTGATTAACTCTTAGCACCGCGGACAATGTTAACATAAATTGCTCGAATTATTCATTCAGAAGGTTAAACTAAAACCAAAATTTCAGCCATACAGATTAATAAAAAAGAAAACTCTAGCCTCGAAATCTCGCTCACGGAAATCGGGAAAAGCTGCTAGATGAAACGTGAATATCCGAGACCGGGCTGCACCGGGAAGCTTAGAATGGAATTTTGACTCCAGATTGGTAATTAACCAGACTTATTGTAAAACTCCAAGCAGAATTTTGCAGCCTAAGAAAAGCAAACCAAGAACATGTATAAAAGATAAGTCGTATATTTATTTATTCAATTTTCGAGTAGTCTCCTTTTTAAAAACGAAATTCATAAACAGGAAAGTCGATTTATCTTTTCTTTTAGTTAGTTTTTTAGTAACGTGAAAGAGCGCAAAATCTATGTTATTTTGCATGACTTATATCATGTGTCTCAAAAGTCGCGTGCCAAATGGATTAATTGGTTGCTTTGATTTTGTAGGTGAAATACATGTAGTGAAGTAGAAGGATAATGCTGACACAGCAACAACGTGCAGAGCTGATATTCTTTGTGGAGATCACCACAGAACATCTCGAGCAGCTGCAAACAAATTTCATCGCCGGCACCCTGATATTCCCAAGCCCACCAGCTACATTTTTGCGCGTGACGGAAGACAATTTGGCTCGTGTGAGACATTGTCTTCGAGTGCATGGTGCACATTTTGAACATGAACGATAAGCTTACGAAACCGTGTGAACATAAAGCCAACATTTATAAACTTATCATAAGGCACGCGACTTTGGAGATATATGGTATATAATGCAATTCTAAGATACACAGTTTAGTCATATTAACGTGACCACCCCGTAAGTTCAACATCAGCGGAAAATGGTTATATCCAAAAGGTACGTATCAGTATCAGAGGTGGGGGGTATAGGAACGCTGTCAGATGGAAGCAAAAAACACTGCAATTGTTGGAGTCATGGCGAAACGTAGCGATTTATCCGACCTCTAAAATGGCATGATCATCGGCTTCCAAGCCAAGGGCGGTGGTATTTAAACCTCACAGAGCATCTGTGGGAACAACTCGATCGGGTTGTTCGCGCCATGTATCCTCCATCGCGCAACCTACGGTAGCTCGCCACAGAACTGGAACTGACCACTTTCCAGAACTTTATTGACTCTCTCCCTGCCCGTCTCGCAGCTGTCCGCGCCGCGAAAGATGGTTAGTCTGGCTAATGACAGGTGGTCACGTTAATGTGACTGGACTGTATAATTCTATACAACTGTACTCATTCCTGGGACAAACACAAACGTCCATGCAGGGCACTCGAACCCGCGACCCGACAGATTCGAGAAGTGTGTGTTTTTTCCGTTACATAAACATTGTTGCATTTTTCCATCAGTGGGAAGTTTCAAATACAAGCAGTCAAGCAGATGCATTATAATAGATTCAGTTTCGCTTCCAACGCGGATTGATACAACAACACCTAGACAGAAGGCCTGATAACGGAAACGTCATACATTGTTACATCATCATTAGTCGACCATTGTTAATCCTCTTTCTACCAATAATGATGTAACAATATATGACGTTTCCGTTATCAGGACTTCTGTCTAGGTGGTGTTGATTGACACCAGCTTGAGAATATGCGCTTGGTTTTTATAGTGGAGCCAAATGGTTCTATAGTTGATGTGATGTACTTGCATATGCGTTGCCATTCAGATTATGACCACGTAATGATGGCATTTCAAACCAAGGTTTTCATAAATGTTCACCAGTTGTTTTTAAGATATATTCTTTTGTTCTGCTACATCGGTGGATGTTCTGCAGGTAGTAACGTATACACTCATTGTCAAATAAGAAAGTTGCAGACATAGGAAACCTATGAGTTGTTGGTATTTTGGTATTTTGATCATACCCATGCTTATTTCAATTTTTCAATTTCAATTTATTTCAATTTAAGTAAGTTGTCCCCACGGAAGCCGGTATGGTTAAAATTGACCGACACGAAGGCCTCCATGGGTTCACTACGACAGAAAGTTATCATAACCAAACTAAATTGCAAACATATAAAAACAAACTAAATCACCAAAGCAAACAAACATTAAATACCAATGAAAAATTAAAATACGGAAAAAATTCAACTTAATCAAGAACAAATCTAACCAAAAAATATAAACAAAATAAAATAAGTAAAATAAAAAAGATATCGCAAAGAAATGGAGGACACACAGTACCGTGCGTAATGGTATAAACAAAAGGGAGCCTAGCTACCAAAGATCGTATTAAAAATGGGGAGGAGCAAACTATTGATAATTAAACATCAGTTAATTGAGCTTTGAAAATAAATTCACCCCCGAAAATCAGGACAAAGACAACGGGTAAAACACTTTAAATTAGCAGGTAAAAGGACCAACATTTGATACCCATATAGGATAAACATTTTCGATAATTATGAGTCGTTAAGGGAGGACTTTAGGGTATCTATGATTCCATAAAGTATAGGTCTACTTTATAGGCGGTGAGACCGAAAGCAACCCATTAGAAGCTTTACAAACAAATATACTAACACGAGCAAAAATATCTGGTGGACTATCAGAATACCCAATTCGATAAAATATGAAGTGACAGAAGAGGAAATGGGCAATCTAAAGTATGTTCTTAAGAACCACTTCTGTAATTTAAAAACTCTAGTAAGATTCCGGGAAGTTGATGACACTAGAAAAATATACTAAAACAAGTAGGAGTGTAAAGAAATAAAAAGTAACCAGATTACCTGTGGATATGAAATCAGCAAAAAAAGACGCCACCGCTTTTCCACAACAAGTCATGTTGAAAAATGAGTGCGTAGCACTCGAAATACGTATTCATCTATATATATAAACCTGACTGAGTGATCAATGCACAGCTCAAACCATAAGGCCTAGAAACTTGAAATTTTGTACAGAGGTTCTTTACATATTGTAAGTGAGCACTAAGAAGGGGTTTTTCGAAATTCAACCCCTAAGGAGGGGGGGAGGGGGTTGAAAGTTTAACACATTAACTGGTGTTGCACTGTATACTTAACACATTAACTGGTGTGGCACTACATAATTAACCATATTAACCTCTTTTAGAGAGAGGGGTAACGAATTATTAACAAGGAGCATAAATATGATTATGCAATGAAGGACAGAGATAAGGCAATGTTTATCGAGGAGGCTAAGGAATTACACGGGTCTCCCTTGAGCTCCCTAAAAACGTCCAGACGACTGGCGAAAATTTGTGTTTGGCAAAAAAAGAGAACGAACGAGTATTGATCAGTGAAATTTGCAAGAGAGAGATTAAAAGCTATCCGGGCATTGGAAACATCTGAACAACGGAAGCTCCGCTAGAGCAGGAGAGTATAAGAGCTTCTACGTCAAGGGCAAGGGAAATTTTAAAAGATAGGTCTAAAGTATCCAGTAATGCTCCCCGGGGGTGAAGATGGATAACATTTTAATCTGAGCCAGAACAACAAGAGGGTAAGTCCCGGGCAAAGTGTGCAATATAAGTAGGTTCATTAAGAATAATGGTTCCATCCCACCTCTGAGAATTATAAAACAAAATGGAATTTGTAACAATACGTAGAATTCCTGTTGTTCGGGCTTTTCTTAGAAGTTAACATTTTCTTAGAAATATTTAATAATGATCCGTAACCGGAGATAATGGAGAGTTAGCAGACTATTGAGAAAGAGTGAAAGATGACAAGGCGCAGTTCCTTCGTTCGAGCTACAACGATAACAAAGCATACATGAACTCAACTCTTCAAATCAAAAACCATATGGTGTTATGTCCTATAATAATATTTCGAAGGATTATAACAGTAATTCATATCTATTGGAATGCCAGCGAAGAAATGAATGAGTATTGGGCAGAGATGACAAAAAGTTACCCGGACATCGGAAACACCTGAACAACTGCTTTGTCTATAGACGGAAATTGTAGAATTACTGAAAACAAATTTATTGTTTAACTTTATGAGGTTGTTCTGTTTAATCTACAACTGTAATTATCACGGGCAACGCCGGGTGCCTCTGCTAGTGGTGAATAAACCTTGTTGTGGAAAAGCGGTGGCGTCTTGTTTTTGCAGGTAGGAGTGTATCTATGCGTCATAAAGCTGTAGGATGATCTTAGAAGGTAAAATGATGCCCTGTTTCCTGTTAGATTTAACGAAGAGTGAATCAATATGTTGGTCCCAGGAAAGATCATGCGTGATCGTAATACCCAAGTATACAAAGGAAGTGACGGTTAAAAGCGGTCGATCGTCATAAAATAAAGGAAGCACAGTAGGAGAATCACGCTTATTCCGCTGGTAAAAGGCCATACATTTGGTTTTCTCCGTATTCGCAGATAATTAGTTCCTGTTGGACCAAACTCTCTGATTATCTAGAGCTTCATTAAGATAAGATATTAAATGAAGTGTGTCATTACTGGCCGCAAGAAACACAACATCTTCAGCATATAATATAATTTTAAAAGATGTAAAGGGCCGTAAAGCCAAAGGAAGATCATTAATGAACAAACAGAAGAGTAGGGGTGAAAGGATAGAGCCTTCAGATACTACTAAATCACGAATTATTGTTTGTGAAGATATTCCAGAAAGTGTTAAAAAGTAAGATCTGGCAGTAAGAAAACTGCGTAACCAGGAAAGGGGAGGACCTCGTATGCCATACAGATGGGATAGCTTAGTTTAAAAGTTCAACCGAAACCAGATCAAACACCTTGGAGAAATCGATGAATACCGCATGATTGTTTAAGGCCATTCCCGACGACACAAATTCAAGAAACTCATAGCAAGCAGTTTCAACATTTCTTTTTGGAAGGAAACCGTGTTGACTAGTGGTAATCAAGTTGTTTATATGAATAAACTGAGACAAACTAGTATAAAAGATTTTGTAGTGGAATGAACTTACGAGTATTGTACTTCTTAACGAAAAAAATAGAGGCTTTACAATACTGCATTATATAAATGACGACTATTTTCGGATTTATTACCTGCCTTTTTCAAGTCTGCATAAGAGAGGTGTTACAATGCTTTATATATACAATCTCTGGTACATGATTGGTTCGTAAAATACAACATAAAAAAGGGGAACAAATTATGTGTTTGGTTGAACATTACAAGATATACAAAGAGACAAATTAAAAGACTAATATATGTGATTGGTCTAACATTACAAGATGTTCAAAGAATCATAACAAATTAAAGGGCAAATTTACGTGATTGGTCGAACATTACAGGTTGCGATTGGACTAATTATAAAAAGTCTTTCAGCTGGCGTAAGAGATGGTAGATGTCGAAATATTGTTGGGAATTTAAAAGGATACCGCCTAAATTGTATTTCATGTGAAAAATTTTACGTAGGAATGACGAACCGCTCGTTTAGAACAAAGTTTGATGAACACATCCAATCATACCTAAAAGATGACAAGAGATCGAATTACGCCGAGCACCTGATGAAAGAGAAACACCCGGCCAGGACAATCGACGAAGTCACGGAGATCCTGAAATACTCCAATAACCCAAAAAATACCCCCCATACTAGAAGAAATAGAAATTTATAAATTAATAAATAACCCAGAAAATAAGGAGGTACTTTTAAATTCCCAAGAATATTTCGACATCTACCATCTCTTACGCTAGCGGAAAGTCTTTTTATAATTTGTCTAATCGCAACCTGTAATGTTCGACCAATCACGTAAATTTACTCTTTAACTTGTTATGATTCTTTGAATATCTTGTAATGTTCGACCAATCATATATATTAGCCCTTTAATTTGTTTCTTTGTATATCCTGTAATGTTGAACGAATCACATAATTTGTTCCCCTTTTTTATGTTGTATTTTACGAACCAATCTTGTACCAGAGATAGTATATATAAAGCATTGTAACCCTTCTCTTAACGATTGTCGATTGTCTCTTAACGCACCATCAATTGAAGTCCGAGAAGGTGTTGAAGTTCGTTATTCGAAATGTTGATGTTACGTACAATCTAGAAGACCTTCAAGAAGACCTAAGAAGAGCTAACTACTTCCCGGAAAAGGTAATCCGGCTTAGGAAAGCCAAATGATCAATAAATATGCCTATGGTTTTGGTTCTGCTCCCCAATAGCGAACATAACCAGTCATTGAAGACTGTCACTCGTATCAGTCCACTAGCTGTTCTAATAGAAGTCTTCCGAGGGAACAAGAAGCCACTACAGTGTTACAACTGCCTGCGCTTCGAACACGTATCCATGGGCTGCAGAGAAGACCCTCGTTTGCAACAAATGCGCAGAGGCCCACCAATCAAGACACTGCCCCAAGATTAAAGGACAAGACCCCCCGAAGTGCATAAGATGTGGAGGTCAGCACACTTCAAGCTAACAAAATGTCCAAAATATCCCCAGGTTAAAAGGATGCATAGTTCCAAGGTGACCGCGGACAAATCCTTTGCAGCTGCAGTGTCTAAGGCGGAAGAAAAAGGTCTCCACATTAACGACCTACAAGGTATGTATAATCAAATTGGACAAATATGTCATTTGTTTACAAATCTAGGCAAATGTTACACACAGTTGAGTGGGCTCCTTTAGACCAACTAATTTCATCATGGCTACACGACATTATACTGATATGGAACTCTAGGGGGGTTCCCCGAAAGCGTATAGAGTTTCACAACTTTCTGTTGAAGCAGGACATCGACGTTGCTTTCCTCTGTGAAATACACCTCAAGCCAAGTCGGGATTTCAAGCTCCCCGGTTATTGTGTGTACCGTCACGATCGTATGACTCCAAAAACTACAAGATGTGCCTCTGATGGTGCTGCGATCATCATCAAGAATGGAATTAAACATCAAAAATTGGTCTCCAAATCTTACGCAGGTAAGGAATCTGCGTCCATCATCATCAATGACTTCTCCCTTGGTGAAGTGAAGTTCGTGGCGCTCTACAATTCACCTAAACATACTCTCGACGTTAGCGATCTCAATGAACTCTTCGATGGTGACATTCCAGTTATACTGGCTGGTGACCTAAATGCCAAACATCCAAGCTGGAACTTCAGAATACGGAACTGCAATGGCATGATTCTATATCTGTATATACAAAGTAAGGATGATATCATTGCTGCAGGGCCAGTGGAGGACACTTACTATTATGACGCCTATAAGCGACGTGTTGGATATCTCACTGATGAAGGGTTTCTTCAAGCCATACAACATCTTTACGATTGATGACCTTTCTTCTAACCACAAGCCTGTGGCGTTAAACTTTGACAATGTCAATATCAATTTCAGAGAAGAAGTCAATCATCAGCAAGATTGGAAGCTCTTCAAAGAAATCCTCAAGGACCATGACGGCCAACTCGATAGAGCAAGCTGTACGGGAGACATCGATCAACGTGTTAACGACATCACCAGGCGAATAAACAGTGCCACTGAAGCCAGTTCCTATCCATTGGAAAATAAATTCCCTCATCGAATTGTGCTTACCCCAGGAATTTAGCACTTGATCGGAGAAAGAAACAGGACCCGTAGGCTTTGGCAATGTTATATACCTTGGCTAAAAACCAAATATAACAGGTTAGTACGAAGAGTCCAGGAAGAAATAAGTGAGTTACGCGACGCTAGTTGGAATGACAAGCTGAAAAGCTTGCTGGCTCGCGACAATTCCATTTGGAGCATGGCTAGAGCTCTGCAGAAGAAGAAGAATGATACGCTTCCTCCACTTCGCATCCCTCAAGGTAATTACGTCCAAACTAATCAGGATAAAGCACAACTAATTGCTGATTCCCTAGAGATGCAGTTTGTTACTCCTAATAAAAATAATCTCAAGAGTCAACTCATGTTCCAGCTTGTGGAAGATGGTCTTATCAAGTTTGATGAAGTTCCGCAATTTACATCGAGACTGGCGAGATAGCTACCATCATCAGAAATCTCAAACTGAGGAAGGCTCCAGAAAGAGACAAGGTAAGTAATAACACCGTAAGGAATCTGCCGAACAACCTTATTAATGATATCTCAAATATCATAAGCGACTGCTGGAAGTTTTCCTACTTCCCGACACCTTGGAAGCAACCTATTGTGTTAAGTAGCCCCAAGCAGGGGTAAAATCCAGCAATTCCTGCAAGCTACCGACCTATCAGTCTACTCCCGTCGATGCCTAAAGTTTTGGAGAAAACTATCCTCACCAGGTTCAAGGACTACTGTCTCACCAGTAATCTACTTCGGAAAGAGCAGTTCGGCTTTCGTGATGCCCATTCGTGTCAGATGAGATATGAAGGCTTGTTGAAGATCTGAGCACCCCACTGAACTTTTCAAAGGGACTTCATGCTTTCGATCAGGCGTGGCATGAAGGGCTAATCTACAAGATGATTAGAGACGAGTTTCCTCCTGATTTGATTTTGATGGTGAAATCCTTTCTTAGCGCACCAGCCATCTCACGTTATCACTCGTCTGCAGAACGCCTTGAATAAATTTGAAGACTGGTTTAAATGCTGGAAGATGCAAAGCTGTGTACGTCCACAAAAATCTTAAGCATCTCCCGGATTCTCTTGTCTTATTCAATTAGGAACTCGAATGGGTCAACAATTACAGGTACCTTGGCGTTATAATCGACTCAAGACTCTCATGGAACTGTCACGTGACTTACGTTCTGAACAAAGCTATGTACAGCCTTATAGCTCTTCTGGGTGGAAACAGTGCTCTCAGCATCGACAATAAGCTGCTATTGTACAAGACAATGATTCGAACCCTCCTCCTTTATGGCATGCCTGCGTGGGCAACCATATGTAAAAGTAGATGGAGTGCACTCCAGTCGTTCCAGAATGTTACCCTTAGGACCATCGCCTAGCTTGGCAGAAGGACTGTGAAAAACCAATCCATACACTCGGATCTGAGCATGACTCACCTAGGTAAGTGTGTGCAAGATCTCCTGTTGAACATGGTGCAGACGATGAAGAGCCATGAAAATGACCTAGTGGCTGGAATACTAAACAACCCGATGGTAATGAAGTGGCATATAAAGTATAGAAAACCGAGGCATATTCTTGATGTCAACTTCGAAAACATTAGCAACGTTTCCCTCCCGGATTATTGGAAGATGTGATACCACCCACCCCCGCCCCCTCTGACAATCGTCAATCTTTTTTTTTTTTTTCATAATGTGGAAGACCTCTTTGGGTAGTCAGGATTCTTGCCTATTTCAGTGTATTTTATGTGGAATTTATTCTGGTAGGGTGAGCTTTGTGAAAGCACTGCTTTCGTCCCACCCGAAGAAATGTACACTTCACTGTTCGATTGTCGATTGTCTCTTATGCAGTAATCAACAATCAACTTTATCGTCCTTATAGGAAATGACCCCATCTTATCCTCTGGATGACTTAACTAGGTTTCATCTGGCTTCTTGCCTAGTTCAGTGTACTTCTCCTGGATACTTCCTAGATGAATATGGCACTGAAAGCGCTGCTTTCGGACCGCTCGCTTCGTTCTCCCTGCGCTGTTCGATTGTCGATTGTCTCTTATGCAGACTTGAAAAAGGCAGGTAATAAAGCCGAAACTAGTCGTCGTTTTTATAATGCAGTATTGTAGAGTATAAAAGAGCTTCTCGAAAATTTTGGCTAAGGTCGGAAGGGCAGTGATCGGGCGATAATTCGTGAAAGAAGCAGGATCTCTCTATGAAAATCGGCGTAACTCTTGCCAAGGTAAGGGCATCAGGAAAAACTCCGATAACCAACGATATATTAAATATATGGGCTAGAGGATAGGCTAATAAGCGATGTAGAGCAATTATAATCGCAGAAGGAAGCCCTAATGGATCCGGGATAAAAGTTGATTTCAGCCGGCGTGTTATATCGCTGACTTCTACAGTTGCTGGAACTGCAAAAAAACTGGAAATTAGGTTAAAGCCTATTGTGTCATTATCATCGACTGGGTCATGAGAATAATTAAAAGGAGGACGTAGAAGAGTTTGTAAGAATGTGGCTAAGGAGCCTCTAGAAATATGAGCCGGACTTTCGAAGGGAAACTGAGGCGAATCGAAATCAGGAGCCAAACCTTTTAAAACTTTCCATTTGTCTCGATTCGATTTTAATTAAGAAGGATCAGTAATTGACCCGACTGCCAATAATAAAAAAAATTGCTGTCACTATGAAAGCGATATTGTCAAAATAGCTGAAGAATATGTTCTTACTTACTTTTGAAAACTGCTTATCGTCTAGGGTCGCGGGGACAGGAGCCCTATGGAGGATCTCCAGCGCTCGTGATCTTCCGCTGTCAGACGCATGTCTCCAAGCGACACGAACTCAGATTTTCCATGTTGTCTAGCCACCTGTTTCTAGGCCGGCCCCTTGGTATCTTACATAACCACCGGCATGAAAAAAAACAACTGCCTACTATCAGCTGTTTGTAGCATTACGTGGCCATATCAAAGCAACAGAGAACTCTCAGTGCGGTGAAGTAGCGGCTCAAAGCCTAAACATTTATTGTGCTGCTGTGCAGTCAATGTTGTAAGATAACACCTACCACTCCTCTCAATATTCTTATTTCTGCCGCAAGCAAACACGGTCGCACTCTTTTATCTTATTACCTGAGCTGAGAATGGGGAGAAAGATAGATTTGAAAACAGAGAGTTTGGCTTTCTTTCCTAGTTCGTGTTGTTATTACGGATCGCCACAATTCGCGTCTGACAAAGCTTGCGTACCGATCCGAGCATCCGATAAATAATGTTACTATGTTACTTGCTTATGGTCTTATTTGAAAGCCCGTCGTACGACAGTTGCCACAACAGAGCAAACGGTAAATTAAATTTTTTTTTGAATAATCGTCTGTGACAGGACTGTCAAAAGTAAAAATGTCACTGTCACTATGAAATGTTACAAATTCATTACTGTCACTTTCACAGTGATTAACCTAACACAGAAGAATATCTACAACTGTTAAATGCAAACTTTTGTCTTCAGTGAAACTGGCATGTTGGGCTCGTTTTTTTCTGCTTTTTTGGCGTTTTTATCTCTCTTAATTCTATAATTTTCTCGGCGGACTGTTTTGGGGATATATTGCACGATTACTATATATTAAAATAAAAAAATTAATTATATACATTAATATATAAGGGAAGAGGAGTGATTAGATAAAAAATCAATAGTGTAAAATTAGATAAAAAATTTATTTCATTATATACATTAATGCCGAGCACTATTATTTATTTCATTATATTTTGATCCTTCGACCAAACTGATTAACCGTCATTTTAGCCCTGTTCCCGAAGAGGTAGGACACATATGCTTATTAAAACTTTTACTTATTTTTGATACTCTATCAGAATGTGAAGGCAAAATTAAAAAAATGGAAAAAAGTGACGACGGAACGACCAACTTTGCGAATACAGTAACGATTTTTTAATTAATTAACATCGTTCTGGCAGTGCAGTACCACACATTCGCAACTGGTTTTTATTAAAATTTAAATAAAAATTAAATTTAATAATTTAAAATAACTAAAATTATTTATTTAGGATTTTAATTTAATTTTCCTACTGTATATTTAGCCTAGCGCGAATTTTTTTAATGATAATATAGTTAAAAACGTAGCCAACGTCGGCTGTGAGTAAAAAGCTATGACTTCAGTCTGTATATGAAATTTAACAATCAATGTTTTTTCGTCTGTTGGAAACAATTAAGGATGAATTGTTGCTCGGCACTGTGGGAACGGACACGGACAGCAGGAATTAGCATTTTATATATAAGATGATTTTTCAAAAACAACTCATTTATTTTATATTTGTCTTTTCTTCCTAATGTAATTACGTTCATTATATTTATTAATTTCTAATTTTTATTTTCAAAAAAACAGTTTCAGTATCAGTTTCAGTTTCAGGAATAGCTGAAGATACTGACTTTTAGCACAATATTGAGAGATTTACCATGTTATTTTAAGACCACAGCCTTCTTATAGGTTTTCCTGTAATCTATAAGTAAAGAACTATATTCTGTATTTTTTTCGAAAGTTTAGGCTGAGTAGTTTCGGAGATAAGGTGGGGGGAATGGTCAATTTTCATCTTTTTTCTTAAATAACTTTAAAACTATTTATTTTAAAATTATAAAAATTTTTTTTTGACACTTTCACAATAAGCCCTTTCATTTGATATGTCACACGGTGCAGTTTGCAAAAAAAAATTTTAATTTTTTAAGTTGCCCCCCAAAAGTGACCTCCATATTCAAAATTCATTTATCTACATTACAGATCCGTGTTTGGGTCACAGAAATTCATATGTTTACCAAATTTCAACTTAATTGGTCTAGAAGATTCGGAATAATTTCGCTGTGACAGACGGACAGACAGACACAAAAGTGATCCTATAAGGGTTCCGTTTTTCATTCGGACGTACTGAACCCTAAAAAAGCTAAAAATAAAATAATGGAGGCAAGCAGATTATCGTAAGTAATAAATTATATCCTCCGAAAGTTAACAAATCTTAGTAAACAAACAGGTTAAAATAATAGATTTACAGGGGATTAAAAAAAATTATGCCAACAATTAGTTCAGTGATATGTAAAGATCAATTACATCATGTGAAGTGATAACAACTCCAAGAAACAAACAACATAATTAACTCCAATCAGAAAAACACCGGATCCGTCTGATTCTCCCCTGTAAATCTTTAATGAATAGCCCACTGTTGTAACTCCAGACATTGGAAACTCCAAGCCTGGATTTAGCTTCCCGAAGGAGTTTGTAGCTTGAGCTTTGGCTTCACAGCCGTGAGATCTATAACAATAGCTACATTAGGCCGACGAGTTTTCAATTTCCTAAGATTGTCAGTTCCAAGTCACGGATGGAGTAAGAGACACAACTTATAATCACTGGACGAGGGGCACTAGATGAGCGGGAGCTAATCGATGTGCTGCCATGATGTCAGAGGGTGAGATAGGAACGTCCAAATTTTCGGAAACAAACGACGATAACACGTCAGTCAAAGATTCGGCAGGCCGCTTGGTCAGGCCAAATGAACATTGGAGCGACGGGAGTGCTGTTCGAGGTTATCGATCTCGGAGAATGCAGTATCAAACCTAGAACGACCATCATGGTATATGTCACTCTCAAGCTTATCCAATCTTTCCTGAATGGATCTGTAATCAGAAGCCAGCTGATCTAGTTGTGCGGATACAGAGTTTAAGTGAGATGTAATAGTGCTCGAATTAGTTGCAAAATCGGCCAGCTTGTCATCAAGGAGCTCAGAGAGTTTGTTGAGAAAGTTGCTGGATATTTTATCCCAAAACGAAGGGCTACCGAAAAGCTCAATCATCGTTGACTCGATCGATGGCATCAAGGAGTCATCAACAGCTGACTTCGAGGGCGTCCCATTCGAAACGGAGCGGGTTGAAAGTGATTTGGGATTAATTGTAGATGGCTTAGGCATTGTGATATTCTTAATAAATTTAAGCTAGCAACGAATTATATAAAGTAATGTCAAAAGAAAAATCTTTGCTAAGTTATATCTGAAGAAATTAGTTGCTAATAAGCGATAATTCAGTAGTGTCCTTGGCAATGAACAATGGTTGAATCCAACGTAGACAAAGAAAACTACGCACTAGGTGAGTTCATCTCATACAACTTTAGTAGCTTTATTGTTTAATCATTTGTTATTGGTAATGATTACTACTTTCCTTTCAAATATCTTTTCAATCTGATGACTCCTTCTGGCTGCAACTTTTTTGACGATGAATATAATATCACCAGAATGGCCAATAAGGGTTTATCCTACGCCAAATCTCACATGTTTACATTATTGATGAAAATGTATAATTTTTGAATGTGAAGTTCCAGCCGTCTGCATTTTTGGCTTCTGAATAGTTAATTTTATCCTACTCCAAACCTTAGATGTTCAAATTATTGACGAGTATAATGTTTGCGAGTGTAGTTGCAGCAGTTGCATCTTTGACTTGTGAATAGTTAGTTTCCTTGCCGACTATGATAATCTGCTTCAAGCCTAATATAGTATTTATTTTTTTGAAATACTTTGTCAAAGGAATAAGCTAAATTGATTTTCATTCGGATTCATCTCTAATATATGCTACAGAGAACAGTTCTGAGGACTGTTTACTTAGAAGGCAAAAATGATAATATACTCGTATAATGTATAATAATATTTTGAAACTGAAATTTATCATTTCATTCGCAAAATTTCTTCAAAAGGAAACGAAGATAATAATGCTTGGTATATTTATAGATTCAATAGCAGAAATTCTCATAAAAATTTATAGATAATAAATCAAAACTATATTCAATAAACTGTTGAATACTAAGCGAGACCCTGTAAAGGCATTAAAAATGCTTTAAATGCACTCGCATCACGCCATAAGTCGCTTGATAAAAAACAGGAGCATTTTCTTACATTTCCCGTCTTGCAGCCAAATAAATTATACATATCACGAATAGACAACAACATCAATTAATCCTATATATTAAAACGTAAAGCACTTTTTTAAGAGCAAAATCGACACTTCTGCGCATACGCATTGGTGATTGTTATGGTTGTGTTAATTTGATCATCGATGCTAGCAAAGTTCTTGATTGCAACGTCTTTGTGAAGAGGATTGTTTATGAAACCATAGAGTTGTTTGCCGTCAAATTTTGGCGGGTTCCATCTTAACCGTCATTCTATTATTTGGTTAATTAATTTATAATAAAATAGTCCCGCATATGGAATTCCCATTCAACGTATGAATAAAGTAAGGTAAAACATCTATCATTAAAATACCGCCCCTCATAGTCTTCTGTTTTTAGTAAAATAGGAGGGGGGGGGGGTATTTTTTATTTTCAATAAAACACAAAAAGAATTAAAAAAAACCCTTCGGTGTGTTTCAATTAATAGCAAGTTCCGCTTCTAACCTTATTACTTACTAGCTGTGCCAGCACGCGTAGATCACTGAAACACAAACCGATGCTGTTTTTTTCTGAATATCCTTCCTGCCTTGGACCAGAATTAAAACAAAGACATTAAAAAAACAATTATAAAAAGTTTTCATTTAAGACAACAAGGCTTCTCTGTAAACAAAATTAATTAACAGTAGAACCACCAGGAATATATGCATAAAGATTGCTGATAGTTATCGTGCAAAAAACAACTGACACTGAGATCCATGCCCGCAACGTGCAGAGTCTGGCTGATGATGATCATCGCGTAACATAAGCTGACTGGGAACTGTTGCATGTTTAAAACTGAAAAGAAATTAATTCGTAATGAGGGGGATTCAAGCTATAAAAATGCAATCATCTGCACCACATCCTGTTAAAATCTAACTTCTATCAGGCTTTCCTGTAGATTTGTAACTTTCAGTCGGTACCGTTACACAGTTTAGGTGGGCTTAAATTTCTAAGGAGAATTATGGGGACTTTGAAATTAATTTTGTGCGACGGAAGGTCGGGTGCAGTCAGGAAATCCAAAAATTCAACCGGCTAGACCGTATCGTCTTCTGGGTCCATTACTCTGTTGATTGAGATAAATTCTACACTTCCCCATGAATACATGTTAATATTTTAGCGTTAATTGCTGCATTCTGGTCGTTGCGAGGGGCCACAATTGTTCTTTTGCATAGTCAAGAATTTTAATGGTTTGTTATTTGCTTTGGGTCTCTATACACAAAAGAAATGAGGCACTGATGGCACTGTACAACATGAATGAGGCAAATAACCTTCCCTTGTTTTGTGGATAGGTGTTCGCGCTAACATATTTATTGTTAAATGAATCGGTATAACAAAAACACGGATTTGAACTCTTTAGGCAGGATGTAATTTCATCAGCCCTGGTTTCTCGTGGTATTAGTTGCAAAATCTGCCTAAAATCTTTGTACCCTTTTGTATAACCTGCCACAAAAAACACTATAGTACCGGGATATTTTGTCTGATTTCACGCAAGGTTCTATCACCACGTCTACCAATTTACGGTTTGCCATAGAGCGCTCTTCCCATATTAAAGTTCCCCGTTTGTGCGGGCAAACCCTACTGAGAGAGAGACGATACTATGCCTTGAGTAACCAACCATCGATTCAGATTATTTTCACGTAAATTGTCATTCTGTTCGCCGCTATCGTTCAGTTTAAAGTTACTGACTTTCTTGAACTGATATTTTTGCCACAACTGTGCAGCATCTGAAAGACCAAAAATACCAGTAAGATAAAAAACAAATGACGCAAGCGATGGGGCTATCGCTAGCGCATGCTTCGGCCAAACTCTCATCCCAATGTTTATCACCATCTGGGATGTGACGTCCTCGACAAGCAGCCTGGGTATGTGGGATATTCAAGATCGTCAACTTTTCGCAATTCGATAAATTAAGTAGATACTTGCAATGTGTGTAGACAGAAGCTTAATAACAGCATCCGTAGTTGTTTGGATACACCGCCTAGAATAACCAAATAAATAAATAAATTACGAAATCCAACCAGAACATCAAAGCGCATTTAAATTTCTAAATTCAATCTGGCAACAATAAGACCATCTTCAACAATATAAAAACCAACAACAATCAAAAATAATACACTCCCATTAGTGTTTTTAATTATGTTCGATTTGCAGGTTGTTATACACTATCCAACGAAAGTTTGAAGGAGCGTGTCCAATTAAATTTGCAATTTAAATTGATATACATATATTGTTAATTTTATTTTGCAACAATGCCTAAACAATTGAAAGCTGAAATTTAACTTGACACGTCCTGACAAACTTTTGTCGGACAGAGTATAGAGGTATTTTGGTTTCATTTTGATCTTTATTTCATTTTATAAAGTTATTCTCAACCATATATTCCTTAATGTTTTGGAAATAGAGATCTTTTTTTTCTGATTTTAACGAATAAAACTGAAACACATATTGATTCCCTTTTTTTTATCTATATATATAAAAATGAATGTTTGTTTGTTTGTTTATTACGGATGCGTTCCTATACCATTCATCCGATTGCGATGAAACTTTGCACACTTGATCTTCAAAGCAAGAGGAAGGTCACTGTTTACCAAAGATTTCGAAAAAATAATTATTTTCGAAAATAAAAGTGAATGTTGTGTTTGAATGAGTTTTTCCTTTTGGTCAATAGATGGCGCCACCTTTTAAAGAAGTAAATGGTCGTTCAACCAGGGAAGAATTACAATGGGAAGCGAAGCTCGGGGGATTTAGTGAAATCGGATGTAATTAGCGATCCAAGCGGCCAGGCCGCTTCGACTTTAATCGAAACTGAGCCTTAGATGAAAAATACTGTTTTAAATAAGTGACTGCATACTAAATAAATTATTAGGTGAACATAAAATTCCAAGATTGGAGCAGTTATTTTCTACTCTCTCTAATCTAGCCTTCTTTAGATAAAATTGTATTTGTATCTAATTTCCTACAAGGTGATTGGTTTTCTTCAAAGAGCCGTTTCTGCGCGGCGCATTCATGGCAGTTGTTCTTCTATTCAACGAATGTCATCAGCGAATCCAGCAACTAAGTGCCCGATTTTATTTTTTTCTCCGACAACTCAAGACAGGCGGTGCCAGATTGTGCTGCATTGACACGTTACAACTCAGAAGAGAACAAGAACACATTAGGAACATGAAGAGATACGTACGCCCAACGTTAAATGAACGGAATAAAATAGTATTTACGAGAGGGTGGTCAAAAGAACAGCACGGGTGGGGAGGGGGATAGGAGAAGCCTGTGGAGCAGCACCATGAAGGCCGGAGGGAGGGTTTATCAACAGCGGAAGTTCCCTTCCTTAGCGGCCTGGCCGTTGGAGACCAGTGGCGCTGTTTCGATTTCACTTGAATAGCATTGGAACTGTTACGACTTGCGCTTCCCGTTCTTCCTCTTCCCTG
>JAHWFO010008810.1:367798-409274 GCA_023313115.1 Rhysida immarginata
TTCTTCGAACATGGTTTAACTGTCAATTTCGTATCGAACATCTTTCAGATACGTTTTTCCATTTGAGTTACGTCTTTTTGATTTATGCTTGATTTTAAACGTAAGAAGAAGACCAATAAGGGTAATTTCAACTTCCATTTTCGGGTTTCTGGAAACTGACTGAAACGTTATTGCTTAATTCCTAACGGAAATGAAAAACTCGCCCATTGCCTTTAAAACTCATCTTAAAAAGTGGATTTTTTTTTCTCCAACAGATGGCGTCACATGCAAAACGAGCCCTTCTTCTTTTTGGAGACCAGTGAAAAAAGCCGGCGTGGCTCGAGCACTTTTCAGGTGAAATTTTGCATTCTCAGAATGTAAATAACCAGATTAAATGAACACATGGAAAAAGCTTAGAATTACTGAATGAATACATACAGAAGAAATTGACATTCAGGAAACAAAAAGACTTCTTAAATGCTCCCAATGAATGGCCTCTGCAACAACGGCTCTTCAGTAGTTCTGGCCGACTTTTCTCATGATGTGAAAAGATGAGTGAGTTTTTACCAAAGACGAGAAGAAAGGTATCTTATCGTCTTTTGTTTGACGCAGTGCTGTAGAAGGAAAAAGAAGGAAAATGAGACAATAGTCTGAACTACGCTGTAGCTGTGGCTGTGGCTGTGGCTTTAGTTCGCAAGCTTTTTTTAAGTGTAATTTTTTTCGGAATACGGAGGGTTGAATCAGATAAAATGAGACGACTTTAAACGCCGCGTATGACCTTGACGGAATGTGATTTGCATGACTCGTCCACTATTCATGGGGATTAGCTTTGTATACACTTGTTGCTGTTATTTGGGATATTTCTTGCTGAAACATGGCTTCCAAAATCGCAGCTTTTTGGGAAGGGTATATGTTTGGCCTTTCCGACGCTAACTTCAGTCTTTCGTGCATTGTGGAATTATGCAAACGAAATGGTATTGTCGTATCCAAAGCTACTGTGGGTCGAATAATAAAAAAAAAATTGCGACCATCTAATGAACGTGGACGAGCAGAGAAGCAGACCAGAAACAAGCCCCAGCCAACACGCTCAGTTCAGGTGGTGCGAGAAATCCGGTCTGAAGTGCTGAAAGAAAATCCCCCCCCCCCCACAGAGAAGTCTAGCCCAAAGGAAAGGTATTCCACAGGCAACAGTCTCCAGAATAATTCATGACAATCTTGGGCTGGAGCGACGTCATAAGCGCGCAGTCACACAACTGAGTGACTGAACACAACTGAACACTGCCAAGTCATCTGTGGCTTACTACAGGAAGATGGGATAGGAGACGGGCATACGAATTATCCCCTTCTCTCATGTGCCTGTAAAATCTCCTGACGCATCACCGATGGATTTCTGTGGTTTTGGTCTCCTGAAACGACGGCTCGGAAGTCGCCGACCAAGAACCGTTGATGGGCTATGGAAAGTGTGTCAGCAGGTGTGGAACGAACTTCCCATGGAGTCCCTCAAACTCAGCCTACTTCAGTGGAAATTACGGTGCCGGGCGATAGTCCAACAACGTGGCTCTCACATCGAACACAACCGATGGTGGCACCATGGTATTACACCATTGTACAGAACTGCAAAGTCGTCTCATTTTATTTGAATCAACCCTCTGTATTCAGATATTGCAAAAATTTCATCATAAATTCAACGGTATGAAAGATTTTCAAAATCTGTTTTCGTCAGTGATTAATACGGTTCATGACACGAACCAATCACAAATATTATCTAAATCGGATCAACAGCACGTGCACAAATGGAACCCTCACGACCCCATCTAGCAATTTTCAATGGTAAGATATAGTAAATAATACATCAAACAAATCATAATGACGAGATAGAAGCAGTTATTAATTACTATTTTGGTCAATTGATAAATAAGGTTCCACTATAAGAACCATTTTGAAAGTGGTTGTAATCGATACAATGGCACGTGCTCCAATGATGCCTTTATGACACCCTCAAACATTTTCAATGATAAGATATAGCAAGTAGTATATCAAACAACTCGAAATGGTAAAAAAGGAGCGAATAATACGTTATTATGTACGCTTTATCGCATGCATGCTCAATCGAGTTCATGTTCAGAGAACTTGCTGGCCACACGATGCTTTGCATATCCTCACTTTGCAGAAAGTCCTCCACCATCAGGATTCTGTGGGGATGTGCATTATTAATTATTTTTTCTCCAAATAATAATATGGTTCAGCGCATGAACCAATTTGAAGATGGTCGTAATCGATACAATTGGAACCCTTATGATACCTTCAAAAATTTTCAATGATAAGATATGGCATGTAATATATCAAACATCTTGGAATGATGTCTAATAAATGAATACAACGTAAAATTAATGAAAATCCAAATTGGTTCGTGGTTTAATGTTATCATTATGGCCCATTAGAGACTTTCAATGTTAACAAAAGGCAGTTGAAAATATGGTTCCGCGAATGATTTAGTTTAGCTTTTCGGAACTTGGTAATGTCATTTTTAAATGGTTTATTAATGACATAAAGAATCTTTTTTACAATCTGTTTTGTCTGTCTGTCTGATCGTAATTCTAACTCCTGGAGGGCTATGGAAGTTTTTCAAAATATGTTTTCGTCTGTCGAGTAATATGGTTCATGACACGTACCAATCACAAATATAATCGAAATCAATTCATTGACACCTGCACAAATGGTACCTTCCTGACCCCACTTAGCAATTTTCTATGCTAAATAATAGTAAGTAATGTATCAAACAAATCGTAACGACGAGATAGAAGCAGTATTAATTACTGTTTTCGGCAACTGATAAAGATGATTCCGCGAATGAACCATTTTAATAATTAAAATGGTCGAAATGGGTTCAAGGGCACGTGCTCTAATGGTACCCTTATGACACCCTCGAAAATTTTCAATAAGATATAGCAAGCAGTATATCAAACAACTCGAAATGTTAAAATAAGAGCGAATAAAGTAATTATGTACGTTTTTAACCCTACATTCTCAATAGAGTTTATATCCGGAGATCTTGCTGCCCACCCCTTATGACACCCGTTAAAATTCTCAAAAATTTTAATGACAGCGATTAGTTTAGCCTTTCGGTACTTGATTATGTCATTCTTTAATGGTTGATTTAGTTACTAGCTGATATACCCAGTGTAGCGCGGGCTGTTTTTTGAGGAAATTTTGCAATATATCAATGTGAATATTCAGAAAAAATGAATACGTGAAAAAAGTTTAGAATTAATATAGTAAAAATTCAATTTCAAGAAACGAAAAAGATTTCTTTTAAAATGCTCCCAATGGCTGTCCTCTCCAACTACGGCCCTTCAGGCAGTTCTAATCGGCTTCGCTCATGTTGGAATGTTGTGTATTTAGCTGAGTGGGTTGGCGCAGTGTCGGAGAAAGACAGAGAAGAATTTTCTATGTATTTTCGAAAGAAGACGGAAATTGAAAGAAAATGAAACCATAGTCTGATCTGACGTTTCTTCACCCCTAGCTGTGGATTTATCTCGCAAGCTTTTTTCATGTGTTCTTTTTTCTGTTTATTCACATTCAGAAATTGCAAAATTTCATCAAAAAACAGCCCGAGCAACGCCGGGTATATCAGCTAGTATACAATATAAAAAACCTTAGTTATACAAATTGAGGTGTTCTTACATTTGCTGAGATCAATTAATTAAATACAACGTATAAAAAACAATTTTGGAGCATAAAAATAAAGGCAGAGGTGTGTAGGTGCTTGAACTATTTTTTCACAATAAAAATATAATGAATAAGTTGCTGAAGACGAATTTAGAATTAAATTTTGAAGACACAAATTTTGAAGAACACATTTTTAAGTATAATTTTGAAGAAGATAGAAATGTCCAAAAATAGTCCAAATTTTGATATTATGCCAATATGTAGTCCAAAAGAGAAGAAAAACAAACGTTCATGGTTAATACATAAAGCTGAAGGTTTTCGAATGGAACCAGCCATTCATCTTCATGAGCACTTACATTGGAGAGTGATACAGCAAAAAGAAAAATAAAGAACAAAAGAAGAAAGAAAGTCACATGACAACCAACAATCACATGACATCCCAATCTCTTTAGATGTCATGTGAGCTATAATAGAGTATTATGTGGTTTATTAATATAAAAAAGCCTCTTTAATTCTTTTTTTTTTTTTCTTCTCTCTCTAAAATTTTAACTCCCAATTTATTTTATGGCCAATACAATAGCAATTTCTAGCTAAAGTGTTGTTTTCAATCAAACAATAAAAACGTTGATATTCTAAAAAAATTCAATGTTATAGATGAGGATACGTCAAAAAAATTAAAACCCAAATACTCATATCCAAATAAGTTTTATACTATCGTTAAAGTTCACAAGGAAAATTTTCCTTCTAGACCGAATCACTTGTACATATGAATCGGCTACATATAAATTAGCTCAATTTCTAGCAACTTTCTTGAAACAATTTTTTTGTTTCACTTATACTATCAAAACTTCGCCACAATTGAAGACTATTTTAACGAACCTCAAATTACAAATGGATTAGAACTTGTGCACTTTAGACATTAAAGACATGTACAACAACATTCCCGTACAGTCTGTGTTGGAAATCATTAAAACGCAGATAAGAACTCACTTCAGTTTTGAGATTGTTATTAGCATCTTAAATGCCTTAAAACTATGTATGGATAATTGTCAGTTTGTTTTCAATAACAAGTTCTACAAACAACAAAATGGCTTACCAATGGGTAATCCTTTGTCACTCATCTTAGCAGACATTTATTTACACCAATGGGAAACGAAATTAATCGCTGATACTAGTGTGTCATCTAATATCATCCTAAGATCAACAATACTGTTAAAAGACAGCTTGTTAATATGCACTTTACAAATAAATCTGATGACATCATCAATAATAATAATTTGGATCCTCAAAATTTGAAAGAATTGTATAAATATGATCCGGTTTTTCCGAATTTTAACCTCAAAATATAATGTTATTTGTAAAATTCCTTGTGCAAACTGGGATGTAAATTATATTGGCCAATCTGGTCGCTCACTTTTTTCTCGTTTGGAAGGGCATGAGAGAGCGATCAGACCAATTATTGTGAAAACGCTTTAGCTAGACATTGCTATTGTACAGGCCATAAAATAAATTGGAAGGGAGTTAACATTTTATGAAGGGAAGAAAATTGGAAAAAAAGAAATATTAAAGAGGCCTTTTATATTAATAAAACAAATAATACTCTAGCTAAAGCGTCACATGACATCCATAAAAATTGGGATGTATCACTCTCCAATGTAAGTGCTCATGAAGATGAATGGATGGTTCTGTTCGAAAACGATCAGCATTATGTATTAATCATAAACATTTGTTTTTCTTCCCTTTTGGACTACATATTGGCATAATGTCAAAATTTGGACTATTTTTGGACTTTTCTATGTTCTTCAAAATTATGCTTAAAAATGTGTTTATTAAAATTTGTGTCTTCAAAATTTAATTCTAAATTCGTCTTCTTGAACTTTTCATCATATTTTTATTGTGGAAAAATTCCTCTAGCACCTACACAACTCCGCCTTGATTTATATACTCCAAAATTATTTTTTATACCTTGTATTTAATCAATTGATCTCAGCAAATGTAAGAACACCTCAATTTGTATAATTAAGGTTTTTTATATTGTACATAGTTTTTTTATACTGAGAACTATCATTTTTCTAGAATATAATTATTTTTTAATCTGGAGTCTTACATTTTTACGAGGGGAGGGGAGTTTTTTAGAATTTTGTAAATAATAAATATGTTTATTATTGTTTTTTATGTTAACTTGTTCTTTATTGGATTTTAGCGTATCTATTTTTGCGGAATTAGAGAAGAAATTAGTAATTCATTAAGATTTATACCCATTTTTCACTATATACATTTTAACACCAAGAGAGAGAGAGAGAGAGAGAGAGAGAGTGAAAGAATATTAATAATCAAAGAAAAACTCATTGATACAATGGAAACCAGATTAGAGAAACGTGTAAAGAGCCAAGATTGGCAGAAAAATGCCAGGAAAAAAACCTGTCAATCACAGGACAGTCTGGAAACAAAAAGTTGCAAACAACATTTAATGACATCAAAAAGAGTAAAAAACGCAGGTAAAAGAAAAAGGAAAACGAGGATTGACCATAACACTCTGTGTACAATGGGTTAAAAATGGGGATTGGTCGAAAATTGTGGGCACTAGAGTCATACAGAATCGAGCTCGGACAACCACTCCACCAGTGAATGAAACCCTGATGTTCAACCCACTGGCTTGTGTAAGGCACACAGTCAAGTAACAGTGAAAAGTCGAAGTGAACTTTTAACCTAAATTTAACTTAAATCACGTATAGAATGTTGCCAACATTGTGCAAAGTATGCTTGCACTTAAAAAGAGTAAACATTGAGAGACAAAATAATTTAAAAACAAACAAAAAACTGAGCAACCAGAACACAAAAATCACAGAGTAGAAGAAAATTAAACATTCTTAGCGAGAAACTGTATTTATAAAATCTGTGATGTCAATTGTCAACCCTCTAAATCTTCGGTTCAGAGTCGTCAGTAGTGAATTGAAACAATGCACCCAATATCAGAAAATTAAAAAACAATCAATACACCTTGAAACAAGTAGTTTTATTTAGAAGAAAGTGTAAAAGGGTTTGGAAAAAATTTGGTTGACCAACAAACAATAGGTAATTAGTAACTAGGCAATCAAATTGAGAGTGCCAGTATGTCACGCATGGCCTGCCATAAGGGTTTTTTTTAAGGAATTCAAGGGAGGGAGATTTAGTATGAGACAAATTCACATAATCCCGTTTTTGCTTTGAGAATCAGGACCCCTCGCCTGTCACTCACACTGTTGCTGGTGTTTCACTGCATGCACTCTTCAGGACAGGGATGCTTCACTGCATGGCACCCTTTGGCATAGCCAAGATTTATGAAATTAATATTAATATCAGCCTCAGGATATCGGTACATGGCCGCAATCACGTGATTAATCAAGAAGCTGTCATCACTCATATGAGTGACCACACCCAGGAATGGAACCCTATCAAAAAGTAATCAAACAGAACCCCCACCCCAATGGAGACACCCAAATCAAGGAAATTCAAAGGTAAATAATAAAATTAATTATACCACAATAATTAAGGGTATGTAAAGCATTAAGAGCCCCATTGTACTAAGAGTACAACTGTGACCTCAGCAACCACGTGAGGAGCACCACTGACAGCTACGAGGTAATTGTCAAGTTTATGGTTATGGATTTTCATATACTTTTCAGAATATTGGATTTGGGGTCGTAGAGAAAAACTATGCCTCTTTGCCTCTAATCACAGTTGAAAAACTTTTAAACTGTCCAAACCACATTAAAGGTAATATCGAGGTCGAATTGAGGCCCTAACATTACAGGTCCGTGCCAGATTTCCTGGTAAATCTGTTCGTCCGTGAAGGCTTACGAACACAGAGACTGGAATGCAGAGCTGCAACAAGTGGGTTTTTTTTGACGAATCCCGCTTTAATCTGTAGTATCATGATGGCCGCATCCGTGTTAGACGCTATGCCGGTGAACGCTACCTTCCGGAGTGCATTATCAAACGTCATAGTGTACGAACACCCGGAGTAAAGCAACGCCACCTAGTGTACGTCTCTCTAGGTGGTGTTGAGTAAAGCCTGTTTCACAATTAAATCACTCGCATTAGCCCCAGCGGATCCGCCAAGGAAACATATACAAATGTCTCCACTCGCGAAGCGAGCGATTTAGCAACTTTACGTTTCCATGTCACAATTAAATACGCGGCCGCATTAACTGTCTTCTGATTGGTTCATTCCAAACAAAATCGACGTCACACAAACTTTTGTCTCGCACTGACCTTCGTCGTATTCATAGGCAAAGGTTGGTTTTGACAGCAATATTTTTCAAATTACATTCCCAAATGTCAATTTCACATTGACAGTTTGTTCGCCCAATATGGCAAGAAAGATGCGCCGAAACTTGACGTATTCTGATTGATTGAAGCAATTGGATCCGCTCGAATTGAAAATCCACTCGCAAACAGTCGCGGAATCTGCTAAATTTCAGAGCCAGCTTGAATTGAAAATTCCCCCCGCAAAACAGTTGCAGAGAGCAATGCTGGCGAATTCCGCTAATTGTGAAACGGCAGTCTGTGCGGAAAATCTTCGTCTTGTGTTGTGAGTTCCGCATCCACCTGTATTCAGCCCGAAAACTTCATATAATCTAAGCAATGACTGTGAGATCTTAAATACATAATATAAAAATAGCTTTTAATCATTATTTAATGATAACGATTAAAATTAATTATTATTTTTTAAAGTTTAAAATGTCGAGGTGAAAATCAAATAAAGAAATCAGTTAAATTGAAATTATTTCAGCGATTTTTATTACCAATTCTATAGGATGAATCAGAAATCTAACCACTACACAGTCTTTTGCGCCATCTGGCGAGCGAAGAAAAAATAGGATCAAACTTTGCTCGAGGCCAACGAGAGACAGGCCAGGGCCAACACCTCCTAGAGAGAAGGCCTGCGGATAAAAGGTGTATACATTGTTACATCATCATCAAGCGGCCAAATTTAGGGCTTATTATTGGTAGAAATACGATTAACAATAGCCGCTTGATGAAGATGTAACAATGTACACACCTTTTGTCCCCACACATCTCTAGCAGGTGTTACCAGGGTACTCAAAAGTCACCTGGCTATCGGGGTCCGGGCAACAATTCATCTTTCATTGTCTCCATCTTGGATTTTAACAATCAGTATTTTTTTATTTGTTGGAAACAAAGAAGGATGGATTGTCAGAGAGACCCCGATGATCATATGACTTTTGAGTGCCCTGTCCAGCTAAGAGAGACAGATCCTGAAACTCAAAATTCACCTGACCATCTTAGTCCGAGCAAGTATGTATTCTTGGTCAGGTGACTTTAGAGTTTCAGGGCCTGTCTCTATCATGGATTTTAACAATCAGTATTTTTTCGTTTGTTGGAAACAATGAAGTTTACATTGTTGCCCGGACCCCGATGGTCAGGTGACTTTTGAGTGCCCTGCCCAACACCACCTAGACAGAAGGCCTGCGCACAGAAACTGTATACCTTGTTACATCATCATCAAACGGCCAAATTTAAAACATATTATTGGTTGAAATACGATTAACAACAGCCGCTTTAGCGTGAAATGTGATGGACATGTTAATTGTGGCTTAGTTTGCGCGAAATGTGATGGACATGTTAATTGTTATGTATTGTTTAATATCTGTTGTAACAATGTCCAGCAATAGAAACGGCCTGGAGGTGTTGCCTGGCCTGGAGGTGTTGCCTGGCCTGGAGGTGTTGCCTGGCCTGTCTCTCGTTGGCCTCGACTATGCTTGAGGCTAACGAGAAAGACAGGCTCCGACACTGAAAAGTCATCAGACCAAGATAGGTCTATTAACAATGTAATTTTTATTGTTTCCATCTTGTATTTTAAAATTCAGTGTTTTTTCCTTTTTTGGAAACAATGAAGGTTGGATTGTTGCTTGATCTACTTTGGTCATGTGACTTTTTAGTGCCCCGGCCTGTCTTTTTAGTTGCCTTTGCTTTATTGCGAGGCCAACGAGAGACAGGCCAGGGCACTCAAAAGTCACATGATCATTGGGGTCCGGCCAACAATTCATCCTTCATTGTCTCCATCTTGGATTTTAACAATCAGTAATTTTTCGTTAAAATAATGATTGTTAAAATCAAAGATGGAAGAAATGAAGGTTACATTCTTACTCGGATATCATAAAAAGTCATAATTTAGGGCTTAAATTGGTAGAAATACGATTAATAATGATTTTTGTTGCGTTGTCGGTGAGTCTGTGAACAAAAAAAAATAAACGCATGTTTGGTTCGATAGTATGACTATTTCAACCTTTGTTTTCGTTGATATTGATGAACAATTTGTTTTTTGCCTTTTCTTTAAACTACAACTCCACCTTAATATACAACTTTATTTGAAATGAAAGTTCGAGATATAAATAAGAGCGTGGCATAAATGAAAAATTTTAAAACGCACGAAAATTACGAACTTCAAGAGGAAATGACGTCTTCATTCGATTGACTGAAGTGACCACCACGCACTTATTTCTATATAAATGCTTTTTTTACGATGGCAGGCATGATTTAATTTAATTAGGGATCACTATGGAAGAGCTTCTCTCTAACGTTTATGGGACTGAGGCCTAATCTAGTCTAATCATGAGGTTGATCTTAGACGTCAGCTGATACAAAATGGAGAGCCAGGAACTAGCATTTTTCACACTTTAAAAGCGATTTTCATAATGAAATAATGGTTTTAAAATGTGTTTATTGCTACAGTTGTATTTTATTTGTTTCAAATAACGATATTCTGCCAAAAAATGATAGCGATTTTTTTTGAATGGAACTGTCCTTTAAATCCAAACACCCCACACTTTCACTGCCTCAATTTCCTAAACGGTTAAATCAACTGAAAAAACACCAAGAATACAACATTTCTGAAATGTTGAGTACAATCTGAAAATACCATTAAAAATAGGGATTTCCATTGAATATTTCAAAATTGACTTCTATAATCAAAAATGGCGTCGGTTTTTTGGAAATAGAATGCACATAAAAACCCCTCACATAAAATACAATAATTCTTACATTGAAAGTACTGTCATATTTGTATATTAGAAGTTAGTTATTGGTTCACATCAGGTGAGACACCCAGTATGTTTTCAATGATGTTGCTTCAGCCTAATTGTTTATAAGAAACTTACTGCAACTGAAACTCTACCCTTCCAGTTGAATACTTTAATTATCATTCTGTTGCTGTTGTTATTGATACATTTAATTTGTAATTAAATGTATTAATAATTAAGAATGTGAAACTATGGGTGTGAAATTAAAATGTGTTCGTACCAAAGATTTGCTTGATATTTTGTTGTCTATTAATGAAAAACTTGCAGCGGCAGGTTTCGCGTAGAAAGTACGATTTTAGGGAAACACCTCATTGTTAAAATTAGATGTATTAACAGCAATGGTTTGAAAAAGCAACAAGTTATAAATAACTTCTTCTGAAGTGTCTTTCTACATATTTACTTGAACTCTCGAATATCCGTGCAACTTCAGCGCAACAATCTCATTTATCAGAACCTGATTGAACAATATAAGATACAGATAAAAAATTTTGTGAGTTATTTCGTTGTAACCATTGTAACTGTCTTACTTAATAGATGTGATATTGTAATCATATAATCACTAATGCTTCCAGCCTTTCTTGTTTTTGGCGACAAACTTTATTTTTAGTAATGTGTCTTGTGAGCAGCAGTTCTTCGAATTTTTACAACACGTCATTATTTTAAACTGAAATACATAAATGTGAATTTGCTGGCTATAATTTATCCGTTTATTTTTTTAATACGAAATGATTTACGAGTCTGTATAACAGTACATCTCAGTTATAAATAGATATGAATGACGTACGGGATTAATAAACTAGCTGAAATAGTGGGGTTATTCAGAGTTCAAAAACATTTCCCACATTAGGGCGTAAATGACTTAAATACAGCTTAAAGGAAGCTGGTTGTTGGACGCAGCTCAAGATCACTGTCTATTTTTTTATTAATGGTATAAATAAGACTTCTATGGTAAATGGCTGCAGCTGTAGATTCGTGAAATTATATACAAGGTATAGTGATCATTTTGCCCCTATGAACATTGGTCCGAATTTGCACGCTAACTCAGATATGAACAGAAATAAAAATGCCACTACCAAGATCAGCAAGTTAATAATTCAGGTTCTGCAAGGCCTAGGATAATGAATTTTGGAGGAATAATAGGGTACATAAAACATGCGAGTACTAACCAAACTACTCGTTGGAATTCGACCAAATATCAACGGTATACACAGTTTTTTGTAACCTATTATTCACTCAAATTTCATCATTCTAGATGTTATAATATTAATATGTTGATCTTGGTGGTGGCATGTTTATTTCTGTTCATATCTCAGTTAGCGTACAAATTCGGACCCATGTTCATGGGGACAAAATGCATCACTGTATCATGATCTAGTATGTGTATCATTATCTACCATTTGTTTTTCTGTATATTAGAGAATAAAATAACTCGGGATTATTCAATGACGATTGTTTAAATTATTGATGAAAATAGAAAAGAAAATTCCATAACCTGGACTCGAAATAGAGATGATTTAGAAGGTTCCCAGAGAATCCCATATTTAGTCATTGGAAGAAGATTATAACTGTAGAGTTCTCACACTGTAAGGTGAAATGGAAAAGTTCACTTTTTCGCGCTCAATAAATATGGAATTTTTTTTTTAAGTGCTCTAATTTTCTAAAATCCTGGCACTTCAAGAATAGGCTGCAACGAGCGGTTGCGAGCAGGCTTGAGTGAAAAAAGCAGCTCACAGTTCGCGCATGAGAGTTACCAAGTATAGTATCTCTATGACGTCCCTACTTATTGAGTGCTATAAAGTGAACTCTTCCATTTCACCTTACAATGTGAGAATGTACTTTTTCTCTATATGTACATTGTCAATTTATCCTTTTGGTTTGAATAATAAAAACAATTGAGGGCCTCAGTAGAAAAGGGACATACACCACAAAACCATGCTTTTACAGGAAAACGGTTTTAAACAAAAAGCATGTTTTCTCAACAACCTTATCACTTGTCTTTGATGTGTAAACTGATAATAAAAATGAAGTATATGATGATGAAAAATGATGGCTTGTGCCTCTGTTCCACTGAAAATCTGTTGCAGTCAAAAATTGATAGATATTCCGAATGCTTATATTGCGAAATAGACACATTCCACTGTGTTTATTAAAGAGACCCTAGATGGCTGAGCTGTCTTTCTATAACAAAAACACAATATTCATTAACATGTGTATAGTGGCTAGAAGAGTAGTGTGCCAACGGTTACTACTCACAATGCTACGTGGTTGATTCCCGATTGAATGATGGTAGCGGTGGCGCTGAAATCGACATAGATGAGAGTTACGCGGGAGATGAGATGGAAATTTTAGGATGACGGAGATTTTTTTTCCAGTTATATTACGGTTGAGTTAAGTTTATTTATAAAAATTTTGTATAATTTTAGGTAGTTGTCTTCCTCAGAACTTAAGGATATTCTTTAACGTTAAAATAAATGAAAAAAAAATCTGCAGTTTTAAATAAGTTGAAATGTAAGATCAGAGATGGATGAAGGTATCCATCCCTAATAAGATAAAACATGGAATATGAGCCCTTCCGAGCCAGAGGAATTAAATTTTGAGTATTTAAGCATTAAACATAGATCTGCTAAATTGAGTCTAATAAAATATAAACATAAAATCTAATAATGCTGTACACAGCAGGCCACCTCAGAAAATGATAGAAAATGAATTTTCACAGATGTTTTAGGAGAATATAATTAAAGAAATGAGGCGTTCGCCCTCTACCTCGGAAGGTCTCATATGTGAAATGCACAATATTGAAAAATATATAGATATAAAAAGAGAATGTCTTTTTTCATATAAAATTAATTTATCACATGAGTAACAACCAAATTACTTTTTTATGTGATGATAAAAAATTTAAATATCAGATATTTTAATATGTGGCATGTGTCCCTTTTCCATTTAGCCTCTCAATTGCATAATATTAAGGTAACCAACCGTCCTCCTTTGTGGCGGGCAGTCCTCCTTTTGGAAGTGCTGTCATCCTTCAAAAAATGTCCTCCTATTTAGTCTTTAGTCCTTTTTGTCCTCATTTGTATGTACAAAAAAACTTGAAAATAAAATAGAACAAAATAAAATAAATTGCATAAATAAACTTAAACTCAAACAACAGCCGTGCGAGTGTTGTTTCAACTCGGTGAAAACAGTTAAAACCATTTAGCCATATGTATTTTAATCCCCTTAATTCTTTAGGGGATTAAAAAAGGGGGTTAAAAGCTTTGGCCGTGTCTTGTGATTCACAGCAGTCAGATGATCGGGTTCTATTCATAATTCAATTGCCTGTTGGGTTGTCATTGGTTTGGTTGAGCACCTCGTTGCCAGTTGCCCAAGTACCATCATAGCCACCGTGTATGTAAATACAGTACCACATTGTCCTCGATATTGCCAGTTAAAATTACTACGTTGCCAATTGCAGTTCCAGTTCCAGCATTTCCCACACCGCTGTTGTTGATTATTGACAAGTAATTTTTTTTCAATTTGAAATTAATTCTATCATTATTATAATTCATTTCCAATCAAAGAAAAATTCATTACCATCGGTAAATAAGCTTTCATGTTGTTTTTATTTCCAATTTATTTTTTTCATTTTTGGCGCTTAGTTTAAATTAATTTTTTTAATCTTTCTGATTTTCCGATATTATTATTATTATTATTATTATGGTTTTCTTCCATGCTCATTGGCCGCAGCTTCAGATTAATAGCTCAAGAACCTTGTTCATCCTGGGTATCCGATTGGAAGTGGAGTCTCACAGGGTTCACCCTTGGGCCCCCTCCTATTTAATATTTTTGCAGCAGACCTTGTTATAGCTTTGGGAAAATTTCCTATTGGGGTGTTGATCTACGCCGACGATATTAAGTTGTTTTATAATATTGATAGCTGGGCTGATTGCGTAGTTCTACAAAGCTCACTGTTAGCTGTCCCCCAATGGGCCGGTAGCAATGGCCTTGTTCTCAACGTCAAGAAATCTTTTGTCTTATCTTTCAATCGCAAGACGGCTCCTTTTATTTTTGAATATCATACCATTGATGGACCACTAATTAGGAATGATAGTGTCAAAGACCTTGGAGTTCAATTTTCTACCAATTGCTCTTTCTTGGCTCATATTGAGACGTTAAGGTGTGACATCTCAAACGTCTGACTGCTTTCTGTCATGATATAAAAGTTGATTATTCTTCTCTATAAAGCTTTCGTCATACCTAAACTTCTCTATTGTGTTTGTGTGTGGTTTGGCGGCAATATGCAGACTCTTGGAATGATTTAAAGCAAATTTAACAGTTTCGCCAAATTTCTTAAATTTAGGTTTAAAGTCTTCGACGCTAAGCTAAATAGTAAATTATTTGATAATAAAAATATTATTAGCATAAGCCTTTTTAATATTCTAGCTAACCTTTTTTCCGATAAGATTTGCACGCCTGAGATCATAGCTGATCTCAGGGTGACTAAATTTAAACGTTTCCGTTCTGGTTTTAATTTTAAACACTTATTTAAATGGAGAACTTGCCTTAACTGTCTCGATCCACTCGAGAAACTATTAATCAATTTCTCAGCCAATTTTAACGAAATTAATTTAATTGAGTATAAGGACAAAACATTGCCCTTGTTTGATTAATTTTTTTTTCTTCTTCAGCTTTTTTTTGGTCTCATCTTTTCATTATTACTATTAATTTTTTTTTTTTGTTACATGTTTGCTCATTAACCCTGTTTTGGACTTCGGCCGGTTGGGGGCAACACGGGACCTCTCCCTCTGGTTTATCTGGTTGGATTCTCCCGTTGTTGTTACATTATTATTAATTACCGAAAAGTGCTTTATGCTATCAGTGTGGGGAAACGTGTCTGTCTGTCGGTCTGTCCGTCTGTCTGTCTGTCTGTAACTCAAACTCCTCCGAGGCTATGAAAAATTTTCAAAATCTGTTTTCGTCAGTCGATGAATATGTGTCATGGCACGAACCAGTTACAAATATTATCTAAATCGGTTCATTGGCACGTGCACAAATGGTACCTCCATTTTCCCGCCTAGCAATTTTCAATGGGAAGATATACTGAGTAATATATCAAACAAATCGTAATGACGAGATAGATGCGGTTATTCATTATTATTTTCGTCAGTCGATGAATATGGTGCATGGCACGAATCAATCACAAATATTATCTAAATCTGGTAAATAGCACGTGCACAAATGGTACCTTTACGACCCCACCTAGAAATTTTCAGTGGAGAGATATATTAAGTAATATATCAAACAAATCGTAATGACGAGATAGAAGCGGATATAAATTACTATTTTCGCCAATTAATAAATAAGGTTCCGGGAATGAACCATTTTGAAAATGGTTGAAATCGAAACAATGACACGTGCTCTAATAGTACCCTTATGACACCCTCAAAAATTTTCAGTGCTAAAATATGGCATGTAATATATCAAACGACTTGGAATGATGTGTCAAGAATGAATATAAAGTAAAATTAATGGTAGTCGAAATTGTTTTCAAGGAACCTGGTTTAGTGGAACCATTATGGCTCATTGGAACTTTCAATTCTAAAATATGACATGTAATATATCAAACGCTTGGAATGATGTGTCATGGATGAATATAACATAATATTAATGATAGTTGAAATTATTTCAAAGGTACGTGGTTTAATGGTATCATTATAGTTCATTAGAAACTTCCAATGTTAACATAGGGCGGTTTAAAAATATAGTTCCGCGAATGGTTTAGTTTAATTTTTCGGTACTTGGTCATGTCATTCGTTAATGGCTTATTATTTTTATTATTATTTTATTATTATTAATATTATTATGAGGAGAGTGCCGGTCGTGAGCGAACTTCGCTCCTTTTCCAATGACTAAGGATAAGAAGAAAGTCAAACAGGGTACTATAGGTTTCTGCCCTGTTTGTAGTAATTCAATCCACGGCAGGCAACCGTATATCGCCTGTACAGGGGGTTGTCACATGTCTTATCATGCTAAATACGTTAAATTGGCAAAAGGCGATGTACAGCGAGTAAAAACAACATGGCGGTGTTTCAGTTGCGTTGGAGGCATGAGCAACGAAGTGGATGGTACCGTGGATTCACACGACCAAAGTTTTAGTTCTTCCTGTTCATCGTTCGATACAGATAAGTGCAATTTTGGACAGATTTTAGAGGCAACAAGAGACTTAATAAGCACAGTTAAAAAATTTGTTTCACTTGCGAATAAAATACAAGATGAAAATGAGACGATTAACAAGAAAATTGACAAAAGTATTGGTACTCTTGAGTGTCAGGATACACGTAATTCGCCGAATATGCGTTTCATACACGTGGACGCTCCGGCTAAAACAGTGGCCCTTAATAATGCTCTTAGTTTTGATGATAGCCAGAAGAATCAGTTGCTCGACGGAAGTCTAATGAATTCAATGGTATTTCGTCGGCCGTTACAGGGGAAGAGTGGGCGCCATAAGCCTTCTTTAATTGGTTCGAGTGTAAGGAAAGACAGCTTGATAAGTGCGTGCACTGGTAATCAAAGGGAGAAAAGACTTTTCGTTTCGCGGCTCAAGCCGTCTATCACAGTGAACCATTTAGGCGATTTCGTAGCAAAATTGTTTCCCTTGTTGGTTATTACGAAATGCATAAAGTTAAAAACTAAATTTAACACCTATTCGTCGTTTGTTTTTTTCCTGAGCGAGCCCGATTTTGATCTATTGTTTAATTCTGTTATCTGGCCCGAAGAGGTGTTACTATCCTTGTTCGTTGGAAAATTATATGAAAGTCAAATTGATTCTGCCATGGGCGCTGTCGGCTCGCAAGAAACTGTTTCTGACACTGGTCATGCAGGAGTTAATAGCCAGGAGGAGGCTAAGCTCAATAAACATGATTAAGGACATTTACTATCAAAACGTGAGAGGTCTCCTCACGAAAATTGCTCAGGTATTTGATTTCGTGCTGGAGAAGCCGCACGTTGCGTACTGTCTTTCGGAAACTTGGCTCAACGAGTCTATATCGGATTATATGTTATTTGGAGCTGGTTTTAATGTTTTTAGGGGTGATCGGAGTTTTAAGGATAGGGGTGGGGGTGTTCTCATTGCTGTTCCGGCTGAGTTTCAAGCAAATAGGTGTTCATTCGCCACAAAAGTTAATCAGGAGAATGTTGTCGCAGTTGAGAAATCTTGTAGTTCCTCCGTATGTCGCTCTTCGTCATTTATCATTGTGAACGTGTATATTCCTCCATTGTTGTGTAATAAAGATTTTGAAGTGGTATTGGAGGAACTCTCCGACTTTATCATTTCCTCACATCTAGATAGTGGTATAATTGGAGATTTTAATTATTCCGACGGAACTGAGCTGCGTCAACAATCGGCAAGATGTAAACATAGGAGGAATTTCCTAGTTAACAACTGGCTTAGAGAGTTGGAGTTTGCGAACGCTGGGTCAGTTCGTAATAGGTATGGTGGTAACCTTGATAAGGTCTACATCAATATGAATTTGTTAGTTTCTAGTGCGGATGAGGCATTAGTCGCTCCTGATGATTACCATCTCCCTGTTTTCCTCCGTTTCCGAGATGTGTTTGCGAAACAAACCCGCGTGAAGATTGAGGATTATGACTTTCGCCGGGGAGATTATACGAATTTGTATCGAACTTTGGCGAGCAGCGATTGGAGCAGCATTCTGGTTTCCAACGATGTAGATAGCATCTGGGAGGGCATTATAGTTATAATAAGGAATGCCGTTCATAATTCATTTCCAGCTCGCAGGTCCTACGTGAATGACAGATACCAACAGAGAGGGCGTGCGTATAATCAATCGTTCCCAAGATGGATATCGGATAATACCAAAGATCCTTGGAGTATTAAACAACGTTTGCACAAGACTTTTAAGTCGTCTAAATTAATCAAAGATTATGCAGCGTATGTAGAGGCGAGACGAGTATTGGATTATAGATAGGCAAAATGACTTCAAATTTTTTGAGGATTCGACTAACTCCAATCCTGGTGTTTTTTGGGAGATCTCACGTAAGCTTTTTAATCCGAACAAAGTTAAGTCCTCTCAGCTAGATGATTCCGAGCTTTCCAATCTGGCAGTGACGTTCGCAAAAAATATGGACAATGACATGGCGTGTGATAATGATGAAGCCAATCTGACAAAATGCTGGCAGCATGTTAACAACGGTTTTAGGTTTCAAGCAGTTTCCGCCCAGGAAATCCTCGATCGATCGAAAAAACTGTCGGCGTCCAAAATGTGTATTGTGCCTATCATCCCTGATTTTATCTTTAAAGGTTGTTTATCAGCTTTGATCTTGCCGGTGTCGCATCTGTTTAACATTTCACTGGTTTCTGGACGTTATCCAGCTTCCTGGAAGAGGGTGTTTATTCAGAAAAAGACTGAGCCGTCTGCTCAAAAGGCCTATAGAAGTCCTATAGGCCAATTACTATCATTGCTTTCCCTGCAAAGCTGCTTGAGTCACTTGTGGCTGATCAGCTTACGAAATTTGTGGAGCCTTATGCTCGGTTCACATTGAGCCGGCAAGGCGGCAAAGCGGCAACCGTTGACGCATGCGCACTACGTCCAAGGCCAACTAGAAATAGGTCAATTCAAGTGCCGCGGCCGGCAAATAAGCCAGGCGGCAAAGTTGAAATTTGTTCAACTTTTGCCGGTTGCCGCTTTTGCCGGTTGCAGGCTCATCCAATCACGTTCGACTACTGGAGCACATGATCAAAAGAATGATGGCGGATCACAATTTTATAGTGAAATAGAATAAAGAGAATGCACTTTATTTTGTAAATGTGAAATTATAAATTGCTATTGTCCTTCAGCTTTTTACATCGTTAAATAGATACGTTTGGTTAAATTTTAATTAGATAATTCAGTTGGAAATTAGCAAGTTTTGGTAAACCTATAAAGTAACGTCCCCAAGATGCGAGCGTATTTCTCTATCTTATCAATAGATGGCAGAGTTGAAATCAAAAGCCTAACCATGGAGAAAAAACCATGGAGGTTGCACAGCATTTCCAAATAATTTTTTCTTTTAACTTTAGTTGAAAATTCATGTTTTTTTTCCTTTTATTTTTAATTTAATTTTTTTTTTACTTTTATTTATTTTATTTAAAATTACATTGTTTAGAGTTGAAGCACAATTTTCAGAAATACATGTATATAAAATATAAGATAATTGTAAAATTTTAAATAATTAACAATTTTTGTTACTTTTCTAAATACATGTAGAGGGTAATATAATATATTTAAAAAAATTAAAAAAATATATATATGGACAAATCGTTCTCAGGGTTGGAGACATCTGTAAAGCAAAAAAAGAAAGGGAAAAAGGTCATTTTTTTATATTAATTATTATTTTTTAAAAAAAAGGTCAGTTTTAAAATTCGCAATAATTACTGAATAATTAACTTGCCCTAAACCGGGTAGTTTTCAGCGAGGGTTACCAAAAAACAAGAAAATAAATTGCAGCCTTTGAAATTGTTGCGATAGGCAAATTCGTCTAAATATGATTGGAACAATTGAGGGCTGGTTCCATATTGCCGGCGAAGTTTCCGCTTCATCCGCATCCACATCCGCTCAATATTTTGAGTGTGTATATCACTATCCTCCGGATCGACGAAATATCTCTCGTGAATTACTTTCGAATGATCAAATATTCCTCCGTGTATGTCTTTCATTTGATGATAAGCCTTCCATCCGTCTGAAATTATGTGGGTGCCCGGAAGAATGTGATTAACAATTTCTGTCTCGAGGGTTTCCTATTGCGGTTGGGTACCTTCTTTAAAAAGCACCTCCCCGACCTACGTTCGATTCCCCCGAACACCCACTGTCTTTGACCTCGCAACTCGCCTCTATGATATTTTCTGTGAAAACAGAGGGTTTCGTCAATTTCGACGTACAGTGGATCATAATTTTCGTCAAAACTACCGATCAGTGGGGGGTTTCTTGTTAGCCAAGCCGTACATTCGATTCTGCAATAATTGCAGAAGTTTATCGCAGTCTGCTGGGTCATTAGCCCAGCCTCATGGATGATGCTGTTCTGTGGTGCATCTTGACACCACAAATAAATAATAATAATAATCTGCCGCAACGAGAGCATGCTGTGTTCGAAGAACGACCCGCCTCTTAACACTTTTTCTCACATTGCATCTTCTCATGACCAGCGCTTCTTGTCTATTCCTTGTCTGTAATTTACAAAAGATGCTAGGTTACCGCAAATATTTTTAATTAGGCGGTGTCGGGCAAGCCATTGAAGAAAAGTTTCTTCCGAAGAAAATTCTACGTATATCATTTCTAAAGTCCAATGTTCCTCTCGTATTGACGCAGGTGGTAATACGCTTGCATTTGGAACTATCTCAGGATGTGTTGCGGGCATAGCTCCTAAACTTAGAGAGTGAAGCAGGCTAAACAGGTACTTGTATAAAGAACAATTAATTTTACGACACAGAATCAGTCGTAGCCTTCTTCAGGACTGTGTGTAACTTATTGTGTGTGTTTACTGATTAGTTTAAAGAAGTTTGGAAGAACACTTGGGTGGAGAGAGGAGGGTTGGGGATGGACTGCTAGTATAAAAAGGGGAGGAGAGAGCCAATGTGATTGCTGGTTTCGTAATTAAACAACCTTTCGGAATGGGATTACAGGGGCTTAACCAGAATTTTACATGGAGGGGGGGGGGTCGGTGGGCCGTGGGATAAAACGGAGAATAGTTTTTTTTAGTAGAAACAAAGATAAACAAGTGAACAGATCAGGGAAATCAAAGGGGGATTCGTCTGAACACTCCGAACTCTCCGAACTCCCCCTAGTTACGCCCCTGGATTATTCTGGCCCAATAAATTGTATAAATTGAAAATAATACAAGACTGTATCTAGATAATTCAATAAGAGATTAATCAAAACGGTAGGCATGTCCCAACTCAATCATTAGGCAACAAAAGTGGGGACTTCAAAACAATGGTTAAGAAATTGAATTGGAGATAGGGGGAGTTAAAAAGTTACACCTGCCAAACAAACTAGGGGAGAGATAATAGCTCATATCTGGAAACCGACCCTTTAAAAGAATAAATGGGGCGAGAAGAGAACTATAGTTTTTGTTGGGTTTTTTTCAGAGTAAAATTATAGGAAGGAACTTAAATTGATTAAAACATAACAAAACGGCCATTGTCATCCACGCCTATTAATAAACAACAAAATAAAACGTATAAGCAAAAAATAAATAATTATTTACAAGTGTTAGCTCCGCGATGTAATAAAATTCTTGTTCTTGTAACATGCTCTTTATACCCCTGAAGTTTCAGGATAATTCATCAAGTATCTGTCTAAATATTCGACAAAACTTCCTAATTCGAAAGTGCTGGTCATTTTTGGCAATGTTGTGTTCTATTACCCTCTACATGTATTTAGAAAAGTAACAAAAATTTTAATTAATTAAAATTTTACAATTAATATATATTTTATATACATGTATTTCTGAAAATTGTGCTTCAACTCTAAACAATATAATTTTAAATAAAATAAATAAAAGTAAAAAAAAAACAAAATTAAAAATGAAAGGAAAAAACCCAGGAATTTTCAACTAAAATTAAAAGAAAAACATTACTTGGAAATGCTCTGCGTTTCAGTATTTATTTTGTAAATTTGGCTTCTCTGGAGAGCAATGCTGTTCGACCTCCATGTTTTTTCCTCCATGGCTAGGCCTTTGATTTCAACTCTGCCTTCTATTGATAAGATAGAGAAATACGCTTGCCATGTTGGGGACGTTACGTTATAGGTTTACCGCAAGTTTTAGAACAGAAACGTGATCACGAATTTGGTTTTCGATCGCTTCGATTGAAAATATTGCCGATCGATGTTGGTGACAATCAAATTTAAAAATAATCTTGAAGACTTTTTATAAATACGAGAAAATATGCACACTGAATGAACAAATATAAATAAAACTAGAGTTTATTTGTATATTCTGTTTTGTTATGTTTTAATTATGCTTTCTCAGCGACATATAACACAGTTGAACTTCTTTATAATGAACTCTGATATAAAAAAAAAAATAAATGAAACAATTCGGAATTCTCAACTGTGCCAATTGGCCTTTCAACAGTAAAATAACAAATTCCGAAATGTTTCAGATATAGCAAATTTCGGATACTACAAATTTCTGTGAACCGTGAACTTCGTCCAGTTTTACTGCAATAACTTAAGATCGAAACGACGCCGTCATTATATAATTTCTCTTCCCTTGCCGCTTCTCTCGTGCCGGTCCAGTGGGAACAACTCGCGCGGGCGGCAGAGGAGGCAGCAGGGGGGAGGCAGAAAAAGACGCTTCGCCGCCTTGCCGGTCCAATGTGTACGGGGCATTACAGAGTTCAGAGCGAGGTGCTTACAAGGATGAACTCCGTAAGCGATCTTGGTGTGATTCTCGCGGATAATTGTTCCTTTGTTAAGCATATGAATTTTATTTATGCGAAGATTTCTCGTTTTATGAGGATGATTAAGAGGTCTGTTCATTATTTTCGTGAAGTTAAGACATTTCATTTCCTTATTAAAGCTCTCATTATATCTCAGATTATTTACGGAGCATGGATTTAGTTTGGTGACAATTTTCAAATATTGTATAAAATCCAACGTCAAGTTTTTAGGCTTTTGTCTTTTTTATCGATTGTCACAATAGCACGAGCGCGGGCGATCAGAGTTCATCACAGCGCGAGGCGCGAAAGAAGCAGAAGGCCCAGGCTCCATCTGTTGCCACCAGTGATAACTGCAACATTAATAAATGCAATCCTCAGTATAGTGGCAATAGATGGCAGAACAAGAGGCCGCTTCCCGGAAGTCAAGCAAAGATGCGCAAAAGCGCGAAATATGAGACTCGCAATGGGGCGCAAAGCGAGAGCAGTGATAGAAAGCAGGAGCCAGCCAAGAAGGGAAGACCAAGAACGGAGTCTTCTCGATATCAAGAGACTTATTAACGTTTCCGAGGCAGCGAGTGCTTCGAATATGCAGAAACGTGGTTTCTGATGTGCTCAAGTGCTTCTTCGAGTGACTCCTTTGCTATTCCCTTCACCGAGCCATGTTCGAGAGACGTTATCAGCGGCCATAGAGGTGCGTCGCAGTCGCTGCGTAATGAAATATGTTTTTCTCATTCTAAAGGAGGACTCAAGAAGGAGATTGGTAACGAGCCGGGGCGAGCAGGAGTTAAAACCCAACACGACAGTTCCGTACGGATAACGAACGCAGCCAGCTCGACGAGAAACTTGCCGTCCTGTACTTCGAGAAACAACTTTTCTTCAAGGCTTTGGCAGTGTCCGTGCGAATTCTCAAGGCTTGATCTCGCTGAAGACGATCGTCTCTAGCGGAGTGTAACCCTGCTTTTCCTGTATCTTCGTATTGTCTGTTTAGTCTCCAGATCAGACTGTGAGACGTCAAGCTGTTGTGCAGTATTACGTTATAAGTGACCTGATGACTCGAACGGAATGATGGTTGCAGTTTTTTTGACTTCACTTGCGAGAGACCTTCTTGAAACAGAAAAAAAGCGTCCTTCTCAAATGCCTTCTCTTGCAGTTATCTGCATGTTATGATTACAGCTGCAGTTCTGCCTATTATTATAAATGCATTCAATTCGCAATTGCGCTATGCTGCATTTTTGGAGTGGATTACATTCTTTGAAGAGTGTATTAAATCTTAAGCAATTCTATTAACGATTATTGCTGAAAAAATTACTCGTTATGTAAATTTATTAGATAAAAGGAATAAAAGTCAAAAAATGATACGGTAGAATACACTTTTAATTGCCTTACGCGTTTCGGTTTATACTATCTTCGGAGGTTGATATAGCTACAAAGGTTTAATTAACGACAATCGAACAGTGAAGTGTACATTTGTTAGGATGGGACGAAAGCAGCGCTTTCACAAAGCTCATCCAACCAGAATAAACTCCAAATGAAATACACTGTGGTAGTCAAGAAGCCTAACCAACCCAAGCGGTCTTCCATATTATACAACAAAAAAGAAAATAAGATTGACGATTGTCAGAAACAAAAAACAAACGAAATAAAAAAAAAATACAAGGAAAAATAAGATTATCACATCTTCCAGTAGTCTGGGAAAGTTGCTAATATCTTCAAAATTGATGTCAAGAACGTGCCTCGGTTTACGATACTTCGTATGCCAGTTCATATTCATTGAGTTCTTCAGTATCCCTTTCACAAGCTTATTGTCGTGAGTCTTCATCTTCTGTATCATAATCAAAAGGAGATCCTGTATAAACTTTCCGATATGGGCCATGTTTAAATCCAAATGGATGGATTGGTTTTTCACCGTCCTTCTATCCAGCTGGGCAATGGTCCTCAGGGTAACATTCTGGAATGACTGTAGTTCACTCCATCTGCTTTTACAGATAGTCGCCCACGCAGGCATGCCATAGAGGAGTATGGTCCGGATAATCGATTTGTACAGAAGTAGCTTGTTGTCAATGCTGAGGGCGCTGTTGCGACCCATGAGAGCTATGATACTGTACTTAGCCCTCTTCGCTTTGTTCAGAGCATAGGACATATGCTGATTCCATGAGAGTCTTGAGTCAATGATAACTCCCAGATACTTGTAGTTTAATTAAGGTTTAATTAGACAATCGACAATCGAACAGTGAAGTGTACATTCGTTAGGATGGGACGAAAGCAACGCTTTCACAAAGCTCATCTAACCAGAATAAACTCCAAAGGAAATACACTGAGGTAGTCAAGAAGCCTAACCAACCCAAGCGGTCTTCCATATTATACAAAAAAGAAAGTAAGATTGACGATTGTCAGAAACAAAAAAACAAAAAGGTTTTTTTTTTTTTTTTTTTGTTTCTGACAAGGTTTAATTACCCATGCCAGGGTTTATATACAAAGAGTGGAAGGGGTACAGGTTGTTGATTGGTGGAACATAAAGGTTTTGATTGGTATAAACAAAAGAATAATGATATGCTCAAAGATTGGAGGATTAAATTTGGAGATAACTGCGGACCTAATAGAGGGCTGTTATGACGTCATCTGGTCTTGGATGTTTTGTCTTCTTCAATGAGGAGATCAAAGATGTCGTTTCTTTCAAAGATGGTCTGATTATTATTAAGTATGTTGGTGCGGTCTTCCCGGTGGTGTTATCTTATTTCCATTTCTTCTTTGATTATGATCCTGGCTTTGTTGCTGCCTTTCCAAAGGATATCCATACATTCATCTATTGGAAACATTCGGTGTTTCTGCTTTATGAGATGTTCAGCATAGGCCTCCATTAGACGTGATTTAGGAAATTTTTTAAAATTTATTTACAGATCAGTGTACAGATGATTTCTTTACACGTTCATTTTGTCCTAGATGTTTCGCTACTCACTTAAATCAACATAGAATTTATTTATTTCATGAAGCAGTTTCATTCCGTTACTCAAAGGATAATTAACTGATATGTCTATGAAGGAAATGAATATTTGATTACATTTTGCGAGCAAAATCCATAAATTATATCTGGTGGAAAATAATTTCTATTTAAATCAAAGTTACCATTTTGAATATCCTTTTAAAATTTGAACAACGTCGTTTATTAAGGCCCTCAAGAAAGTATACTAGGAGGGGCGTTCAAATTTGATCTGGACATTATTTTTTATAAAATCAGAAAACTACAGAAAAAAAACACACACACACCCGTTATTTCTCAAAGAACTCTCCTTGCTTCTCTACATAATTTTTCCAGCATTCTGGATACTGATTCTATAGAAATCTTCAGGCTGATGTCGAAACAATGTCAGGACAGCCTTTGTCACTTTTTCACTTACTCATTAAAGCCGAACCTCTGCCCTCCCAAGAACTCTTTCAAAGGTCCAAAAGGTGATAGTCGCAAGGACAGAGATCGGGGCTGTATGGAGGATGTTGTCAGATGTCCCCTTTGAGTTCCGTCAGTGTGTCCACAGTCAGTTTGGCTGTGTGTAGTCTGGCATTGTCTTGCAGAAAACAAATCCCACTGGTAAGAAGTCCTGGCCGCCTTTTCTTAGTGCCAGCTTTAGGGACGTCCTCAAAGTGTGTCAGTAGTAAGTTATATTTATGATTCGACGTTCTTCCAGAAAACCGACATGAATGATACCCTTAATGTCCCAGAATACAGTAGCCATCACTTTCGGTGCCGACGGTGTCAATTTCAATTTCTTGGGTCGTTGTGTGCTGCCACTCCATGCTCGCACGCTTGCTTTCAGGAGTATGGTGATGAATCGATGTCTCGTCGGTAGTCACAACACACCTTAGGAAGCTGTCACCTTCCCTGTCTTATCGCTGCAGAAACATGGAACAGATTTCACCCTGTTACTCTAACCGGGTGGTTTTGTGATCCTCGGACAGTTGCTTAGATTTGGCACAGATCTTGTTATATTTCAGCTTATCATGGATGATGGCCTCAACACTGCCTGTACTGATGTTCAGTATTGAAACCAATTCTCGGACATGAATGCGCCTGTTGTCCCTTATCAGCTCATTTTTTCGTGCGATGTGGCCATCATTGACAGCAGTTGTTGGACTTGCCTTATGAGGTTCATTGCCGGTGGATTCTCGCCTCCTTCAAACTTTTGGCACCAAGCAAAGACGGATGATCGAGACAAACATGACTCGGTGAACTGTCGTTGAAATCTCTGATGAATTTCAGGTGCTTTCACACCTTCGTTGTGGAGAAGCTTGATGATTATGCGTTGTTCCACTTTGTCGACACATTGTGGTCCGCTATTTTGTTTAAACAAACAATCGGTTGTGGTCATAATCGGATGAGTGGTGCTGCATTTGCATGACAGGCGGTAGTTGCCACCCCAACAATGAAAGTTTAAAGTTCAGGTCAAATTTGAACACCCCTCGCACATTGCCAAAAGTATTGGGATTCTTGAAAAATGAAATGACACAAGTCTTCATATGGCGTCGGGCCACCTTTTGCAGTTGTCACAGCCTTGGCTGGCCTGAAAAGATTTTCCACAAATTTCTGGAAAGTTATAACTGGAATTTTATGCTTCTCAAGAACTGAATGTTCTTTTGAGGATCATATAATAAGTCTATTCATCAGAGTCTGTGATCTAGAGACTGATGGTACGAAAAAGAACCACCACCGCTAGAGACTATCTTGTCTATGAGTTCGACCCTTGAGAAATTCCATAGTCACTGTCAGAACTTGCGAAATGACCTTTCTCGAAGTACGGGATGGCAAGTATATGGGGAATAACTACGGGAGGTGGGTCTTACGTCGAAACGGCCTGCAAGAGTGCCTCAGCTAACAAGGAATCTTCGTTGTTCATTGATGGTCGTGTGCCTATGTGGTAACTTATAGGAAAACGATTCCACCTGAAAAACATCCAGGAAACAATCTTTAAATGGTTGCCCTGTAATTGTATGGGATAGTGTCTTAATCGATGGTTGTACGGGCCTTGTAATCATTAGTCATGGTTCCATAACAAATGGACATTACATGTACTTTTATCAGTCTTTCTGCATTACATTTGGGCAAAAATTTCCTCTTCATGCATGATATTGTTCGTGCACACCTCGCATAAATCTTGACAAACTTCCTTGAGGAGCTCAGTCCTTCCTTGGCCAGCTCGCAAATGAGAGGTGAATCACTTGAACATGTTTGGGACATGCTGGATAGTATAGACGTATATGGCGTCGTCTAAACAGTTCCTAGTTTACCCCAGGAACTAGAGGATAATCTCCTTGAAGAGTGGGTAAACATTCCGCAAACATCCATTCACAGATTGTCCGCAGAATGACTCATCGGTGCCAAGCGCTGATTAAGGCTCGCCGTCCCCAACGTTTTTCTAAGAATAGATTAAGTGAATGTGAACCGAGAATTAAAACTAGAGTCACTTAATCCATGATTTAGGATTATATCTACTAACCAAAGATTCACTGATTCTTGGACTATTTCACAATTCTTTGTAAGACTCGTTACAATGCGATGACGACATGCGTTCATATAATGAAATCGCCTCAGCAAACTCTACAAATTTTTTATTAACGCCTCCGGTGGAATAGGAAAAAAACATTTTTTATTTTCATTATTATTTAAAAAATACATGTTCTTATCTCGAGGAAAATTTTATCTGGAGTTACTTCTTCTGATGTAGCAGCGTCATTATTACCAAATATTATTACATTCGCTATTTCATAATCCAGTTATATGAATAAAAGGATAATTTCGATCAAATTACTCATATGGGATGAATGTCTGGAGCTGACGAAACGATTATGAGATGAAATGAATGTGACAAAATAATAACTGACGAATTATATGAGTAAAAATATATAAATATGACGAGAAGTGACTGAACAATTGAAGTGTGAATAGAACTGAATATTTTTCTCTTTCAATTATCATACTGTATAAAGTGCAAATAAAAAAAAATAATTACTCAGTATTCAGTTAATATTTATCAGATATCGTGGAAATGATGACACCTAACTTTTGGGCGTGATCATGACCTGGACGAGCGCTGGAAACGTTTCTCTTTTAAGCTTGGGGTCTGAGTTCATTGTAGAAATCATTTGTATAATTATAGCAGCAGATAATTTCCCACTCTCTCTCCGGGCGGTATCTTATAATCCTTAGTGCTGTAACATTTATCTGTCCAGAAAGATTAAATAAATGTAAGATGGAAAGGGGAGACATCGCTATAATATTATTTAGCATGTACAAAATAATTTCAAGTTAATTTTAAGTTAACAAATAAAAACCGGCCCTAATGAATTTTTCTGGAATAAACAAATAAATTAACTTTGTTTCCCACCATTCCCTTCAAAATATTAAGATAAACAGAAGGTAATATGCTAGTTGCGAGTCACGGCTATTATCCTAAAAGGCCTGGGGCTGGGTTGAGTGATGCCATTTTGGTCAAGTGCTTAACTGCTCTTTTAAAGGAAAGAAGTTCCACGGTCAAAATACGAGATTCTGTTTCTCCCTTCCTTCTCCTCCCCTCATTCTCCATCTGTCCATGGACTGTTCGATTTATTAACAAAGTTCTCAATCCCTTCAGGTGATCAAATTTGTGAGAACCCAACCCCTGGAGGAAATGGGAAATTCCTTGTTGCTGCTGCAGAATGCATTGTCAAAGGGTTGCATGTCATCTTCGCAGGTGAGGAAGGAAATTCTTGTGAGCTCTCCTTTTTAAAATGGTTTTATGTCTCATTATTGTAGGAGAAATTTAAAGGACCAACTAGCCATTAAATGCTTTTCAATGAATTTAGAATTCACCCTTGACGATTTGGTTCCTGAACGTTTAACTTACATAATGGTGAATAAATTATTTCTCCTTTAAGTTACAAATATTAGTGGCGTGTGAATAATAATAATAATAATAATAATAATAATAATAATGTTTCTGAGTAAAGTGTCGATATAATAATAAACTAATAATTATGCTGTTTGATTTTAAAAAAAGTGCACACACACATTTTTTAAGAAGAATGTTTATATTTGAAATGTATACATTTAAAACACGCTTCAATTCAGTTCAAGACTCTGACATTTTTCTTACCCTTTACCCTTTTTCAAGGACTGAACATTTAAATTGTATTAAGTAATATTAATGAGATGCGCATGCATTCTTTAATTTAATGTGACGACATCGTTAAGAAGACACTGTAGTCAGAAACTTCTCATTCATTTGCTTTTTAAAGTTTCATTAGATTATGTGGGCTGTAGTTTTCTTTTGGTTGCAGGAGGCTCTTCCCCGCGACAACTTATCTTTGAAGACGCAGTTCGAGTCGGACGGAGGCGGGATGACGGCGCCAGAGTTCCGCTCTGTGGTCGACGCCCACCGTGACGGTGAAACCTCGGAAACCCTCGTGAAGACGGAGTCCAAAAAAACATCGAACAAGCCCCGCAGCAAAAAAAGGTAAAGGGGGACGAACGGCGTGGGAAAACGCCATTATGTGATTATATAAATAAAGAACTTCTATAAGAGAATTTACGTTTGTTTACCTTGTTTACAAAGTACCTGCTAACGGGTTTTGCAAATATTTAAATATTCATCTCCGAGTGCAAACTAATAAACGGATGAATTATTAATATTTAGTTTGATTTCATGGCAGTTTTAAATTTTTGGATTTTTTTTATACTATTGACACTACTGTGGTAGTGTTTTAGTATACAGTCTATCGAAAAATACAATTTAAAACTCGTCTGTGAATTTATTTATTAATATACAGCTTTTATAGACTGAAATGTTTATTACATAATTTTTAAATTTGTAAATAATAATGGCATGCGCTCTATAGAAAAATTTACCTTATTGTATGCGATATAATGCCATTTACTTTAAATATACAATACAGTTTTCATTTAATATTATGGCATCTTAAGCATATTATAGCATAAGCGTGATTTGAATTTTAAATGTTATATTTTCTTTCATAAGTGATGACATTAAAATAATATACATATTTGTTAAGGTAATTATTTAGACATTTTACGATCGAATCTCTTTGTAATGACGCTTAGTAAGAAGAGGTAAAAGATTTTTAGGACCGGTTCTTTCATTTGATTTCAGAATATTAAAAAAATTGTGGGAAGTGTATGGAATCGCATTAACGTTGCTGATATCTGGTTCGGAAATTTGAACTCGACCCGCTTAAAAAAAAAAATCAACTAAATGAGCAGATAGCTTTTTTCAATTAGACGAATCTATTAAATAAAAATAATCTGCTTTTATCTGCTTCAGGAAATTTATTACAGCAATCCGGAGTTTTAAATAATACTTTGTTTTACTGAAGTACAAGGAGATACTTGAATGTCATTTCACAATTTTGCAAATTTGTTCTTACTTATAAATATATGATCTGATCTACATAACGGAAATGATATTGATAAGAGTCATGTACTACTAACTGATGCCGACTTTGCCTACCTACAAGTATGAGTAATAGCCTACAAGTAGGTTATTATTTCGTCACAATACAAAGTGCTTATAAAATAATGTGAGATGTCCTGAGCCCTCTAATAAAGTATTGGACAAAACATAACCAAATTTGATGAGCGTACATAGTGGATTATGGGATTTTGATTTCAAAAAATTAAAATTGGTACCAAAAGTCGCCACCAACTAAATTTTGGCGCTGCAAAAGTATATTAGTTAAAGCTCTGGATTACTAAAGTATGGCAATTGCCTTCCCCAATGCTTGCAGATAATACTGGTTGTTGAATGGTTGATTTGAGGTCACGTGAGTTTATTTTAGCCATTTTTGGCCCAAACATTTATTCATTTAAAATTTTATTGATTGTCAGTTATATTTCCAGGCGATAATAATGCGAAAATTTTGGAAATAAATTCCATATTAACCGAATTTTAGAGCTGGCGCAATAAATTGATTGGGCCAACTGGGCCAAAAATGGGGGATTGCCGTACTTTAGTAATCCAGAGCTTTAGTAATAATGTGAATATTGAATGATTAAATGGCAAACCCACACATCACACATCAATTTTATTACCAACAAATTATTTTATTAGTAACTTACAAATGAGGCTCAGTATTACCACCATCGTGATGTTCCAAGAACTTCATATGATTCACGACATTCTCAACGGCGCCTCGCAACATATCAGAATTAATGTCTCACCTATAACGTTATTCGATCTTTCAATGTTTTGATATCGGAGACATGTCCTTGATATACAACACCTTTAAGAAATCCCCACAACCAAAAGCACAAGGATTGAGATCGGGCGACCTCGATGGCCATACCTAGGAAATGCATGTCTAATGACTCTGCTGTCAGAAAAATGTTGCTGCAACACGCTGTACCTTACGTCCAAAATGGGGTGGTGCACCATCCTGCATGAATATGGTCTAATCGAGACATCTTCGTCGCTGCAGTTGTGGAACCACGAAGTTATATAGCATATGGACATACCTGTCAGCAGCAATAGTACTGGTCATTGGTCCACTTGCACGATCTTCCTCATAAAAGTAAGGACCGATGATAAAAGATGCTGTAAAGCCACACCACACTGTGACTTTTAGCGAGTGGAGAGGCTCCTACACACGAGCATGTGGATTATTTGCAGCCCAAATGTGGCAGTTATTTGTTAATACTTACTTACTTACTTTTCAAACCCGCTTATCCGGGGGCAGCAGCCTATGGAGGATCTCCAGCGATCGCGATCTTCCGCCATCAGGCGCATGTCCTCCCTGGTAATATCCAAGCGACTCGAACCCAGATTCTCCATGTAGTCTAGCCACCTGGTTCTAGGCCGACCCCTTGGTCTCTTACCCACCGGCTTGGAAAATAACAACTGCCTAGGAAGACCAATTTGCGGCATCCGTATCAAGTGGCCATACCAGCGCAACTGAGATCTCTCAATGCGGAGAAGTAGCGGCTCAACACCTAAAGATTCCCTTATTGTGCTGCTGTACACTCTATCTAGTAGGGTAATACCTGCCACACCTCTCAGAAATCTCATTTCGGCCGCTTGTACCCGCGATCGCACTCTTTCGGTCATTACCCAAGCCTCATGACCATAGGTGAGAATGGGGACAAAGATAGATTTGAAGACGGAGAGCTTGGCTTTGTTACCCAGCTCTCGTTTCGTTACCACGGATCGCCACAGTTCACGTCTGACACAGCTTGCTGCACCGATCCGAGCATCCAATTCTTTCTCCTGCCGTCCATCACTCGTGAATGCAATCCCGAGATACTTGAATTTCTCCACCTGTCTCAATGAGGCTCCCCTGACATGGAGAGCGCACTGAGCAGGCTGTCTTGAAAGGACCAGAACCTCGGTTTTAGCCACACTGATCTTCATCCCAGCTTCTTCACATTTGGCTGCAAACCGGTCTAGTGCATGCTGAAGGTTCGTGCGAGAAGACCCAAGGAGGACAAGGTCGTCAGCAAAGAGCAACCTCTCCACCAGGCAGTCACCCACACAAACACGCTCATCGCCTCGGCTGCCCCTGTCTATCCAGTCCATAAAGATAATGAACAAAAGGGGCGACAGTACGCACCCTTGGCGGAGTCCAACACCCACGGTGAACGGTCTTGACTTAATGCCATTTATCCGGACACACATCTCAGCGCTTTTGTTAATACCACCATTCAAATGAAAGTGTGGTTCGTCACTCCATAAAATGTGCCAAGGCCATGTACCATCAACGTGTATGCTAAGAATCTCAATGAAAAATCCAATCGAGATTCCGCATCGCTAGGGAGCAATTCTTGAACAGAAGAAATTTTTTACGGGTAAAACTTCAACATGTGATGCAGGATCTTTCGCACCATTGAGCACGGGATCTGCATGTGCTGGGACACTGCCCGAAAGCTCCTGATACCCCATCTCCTCTTCGACAACAGCAGCTGCAACTTTTTCAACCTGCTGCTGACTAACCACTTTGCGTCCTCGGTCTGGTTGTTGTGCTAGAGTTCCTGTAGTTTCATGTTTCGTAAGTTTGTTGTGCTCATCGGTCCTTTTCCCAACTCCTTTAACCGCCGACATTCACGAAGGGCAGCATTGACATACTCGTTCTGCTGATAATACAGCTTGACTAGAGTAACAATCTCGTTCCTTATATAGTGACTCTAAGCTTAACTAACAAAGCATGGTCCCGTAAGGTAAGAGCCATCGAAAGGTAGTCGGCCTCAGAATAATAAGAATTCTTCCAACCTTTTATACTCAAGATTGACACACGGATCGCGTTTAGGCAAATTAATGCATTCTATTCGGTAAACAGCGTCAAAATTTTATTGGTGGCGACTTTTGGTATTGATTTTTATTTTTTTAGAAATCGAAATCCCATGGTCCACTATGTACGCCCATCAAATTTGGTTATGTTTCGTCATGGATGAAGAAAAGATGGATGGGACACTCCTATGTGTCGAGCGTGAGTTTTTTTTCAGTGGCGCTCTCTGTGGATTTGCGTAGTACTAAACCAAATCTGTCTGGGAAATAAAGAAAAATAGTTTCAGTTTCTGCTTTGCGTAGTACTAAAGCGAAACTTCACCACCATCGTTTCGATTTGCGTAGTACTAGAAATTTTTTAAAAAAGAAATTCATATATTAAGTGTCTTTTTAAGATAAAAGTGTGCTTAGCAAGTTTTTTTATATTTTTTATTTTATTGTTTTTAGTCTATTTTTAATTTTGATAATCAATCTAAGCAGATGATTATATTTAGTACTACGCAAAGCTCCAGATGTCGCCCCAAAATCAAACTCACTGGGGACGGCAATGGAGTGTCCCATCCATCTTTTCTTCATCCATGGTTTCGTCCATTACTTTACTCGCTAGAGGGCTCTGGATACCTCACGTTATTTATAACCACCCTGTATATTTGGTTTCATTCACTGCTTCCTAGAACCATTTCGTTATTCATTTAAGTTGTTACCTTTGTGATATAATACCACTGTAATATTTCTTAAAGGATTGCTATGAAATTTAGAAGAACATTTGACGATTTTAAAACGAATGCGGCACATGAAAGTAAATGAACAAATGAAATGAGACGAAATGACTAGAACCTTGTAGAAATTGATTAGATAAAAATGCCATTTTTTTTTTTTTTTTTTTTTTTTTTTTACAATAATACGATTTAAATATTAACATGATTATTGGGCATAATTGATATTTGGAAATAATCTTTAGTAAAGAATTTTGAATTTTGTTTTGAATTATAATAATGTAATAAATCAGTTATAAATTATCAGTGTGAAACTATTTCATCTGATTTAATATTGTGTTGGAATCATTTCATTGGTATTGATTTCATTCATTATTCTTTTGAACCATTCCCTAAATCTTTCGCTCATTTTTAAATCAAATTCGAACAAAAAAAAATTCTATTCTACTTAGCTAATTACGATGCAACTCTTATTTAAATTGAATATGGGTGGCTGTCATTTGCATTACACTCACACCGCAACTGTTCATTCGTTTTTTGTGCTCCTTTTGCCTAATTTTAAATGACTAATGAAGAAAGTGTCTATGCGAACAAAGAAAAGGAGTAATTGCAAAATTGCTGAATTTGTAAATTAGTTTAAAAAAAAATTGCGCAATTTTTTGGAGTAGAAATAGATTAAATGTTCGAGGGAAAGTTTACATTTTGGCATTTACTGAAGGTGACAGCATGGTATGAATATCAAGAAGAGGAAACAACTAATAAAAGTTAACTTTCATTGCACGATCAGTCTAATGTTAAGCCCGACAGTGAATCTTCTCTCTCCAAATGCAATCTAATTTATGCAATTTATTGATGAATTGATGAAAGCAATTGAAGGCTTCTGTTGCGAAGCAGTTTTACTGGATCCGCCAACTAGGGAAGTGAAATGCTCATTGGCTCCGAAGTGCTTGTAAGCTTTGGAGAATCCATTAAATCCATGGCCCATAGGCGAGCGTTTAAAATACAACCTGCAAAAAATTTAACTTTGCCTAATAATCATCATTTATTTGTTCCTGGCAGGTAAAACTTATTACTTTTATACCGGGTCATCCAAAAGTGTGTTACATTTTTTAACATTTTTTCATGAAACTTTATATAACAATTCTTCGATAACAATTTGTGTTTTATGATACATCGGTTATGGATTCAGTGTGTTTGCCTGTGAACATCGCACGTTGTTTTGCTAAAAAATTGGTCACGGCAAAACAATTATTAGTTTCATGAAAAAATGTAACACACTTTTGGATCACCCGGTACATAAATATAAATATTATTGCCTAAGGAAGGTTAATAGCTTATCAGCATAATTTTTCATAAGATGCATGTTCTTTGAAGATTGATGCTTAATCGAACATTTAAGGAATGCAATTTTATCAAGAGACCCTATATTTTGTATAATTATCAGAGCATGAAAAAAGTAGTAATACTTGAATTTCACTGCAGTAAGGGTTAGATATTATAAAAAATAGTCTCTGTGATAAAAACGAGGAATACCGAATATACCTTTCAGATTCAATATGGGTAAATGCCTCAATTTAGGTTTCAAAATAATAAACGACTATATAAAACTATTGAATAATCAATTCGTAAAATTATATCGCTCATATCGTTTAAGAATGGCTTGAAAAATTCTTTGGAAGATCTTTTTTTTCTTCCAGGCCTCCAAATGTTCATTTTTTCCCCAAATTTTTATTTATCTTTACTGTGCTCTAAGCAATTCATATTGATAGAGCTTTATTGAGGGCTTTTGACTTTGATAACGTTGTACACGGAAGCGTCATTTGCTACAGTTTGCTAAATGAATACAGTTTTTTAACGCGTTATTTTGTTTTCTGCACGACTTTGAAGTTTCACCGGAATCGGAGTCTGGATTTAAAACCGCAGCATTTCTTCACGTGCACCTTGGTAATTTCTGAAAACATCAAGACTTATAATTGATTTTATTTTCTATTTAAACAATTTTCTTGATTGGATTCTTCTTAACGCGGTAAAAAATTGAGCTGAAACAAACGGCATTAAAGATGGCATGCCTTTTTATATTAAACTGATTTATTTAATGGTACTTTAAATACACAGGTTATAAATTAAATGTTGGGCGCTATTTGGAGGATCCTTTCTTAAGGGCAAAATAAGATGAAAATATTCTTGGAAGTTTTTTAATAGACGGCATACGTTTCGAGAAAAATGTCTTTGAAATATGATGACGTCATCTCCAAATTTTTTTATAAAATCGATCATGCCAACAAACGAATATTAGGAGGAACTAAGGACAGAGTACCCAAAGAAAATAACTCTTGTATCTACGAGATACAATGCGATAATGTCCAATGAAGTATTTGGGTCAAATCCTCGCGCGGATTGAAACCAGGATCAAAGAACACTTTAGTCATTTAAAGTATTACAATCCTGGAAAATTCCCATTCGCAAAGCCTAGAATTTCAACTGGCATCGTACATTTATATAGTGATCCTACGAAATTAAACTACCTTGAGACAGTTGAAATCCTAAAACACTCACTTGAGGCTTTACTCATGAAGCCAAAGCAATTTGCAGACATGAAACTGTTCAGTTAAAGAATCCTGGAGATATTTTATTTAGGTCGTTCAATAATGACTGGTAATACATCCAATAACCATTTATTACGATGAAATGAATGCATGCTACATTAGAAGAATTCTCTGCAATATAAATATTGCCACAGTAAACCATTCTTTGGGGGCTTTCCAATACCAACTGTAGTCGTCGTTGGACAACTACCGCACACCTCTTACCGCACACGGCCATTTTCATTTCGTTTGAAAGAGCATACGCAGCAACCGTAAAGATCTGGAAAATATTGAACACGAGATAGCTGGTATACCCTAGACTTTAGATTTATAGCATTTGTCCAGGGTGATACTTACTTATATTTCAAACTTGCTTTTACGTTAGGAGGATCCCCAGCGCTCGCGATCTTCTGCCATCAGGCGCATCTCCTCAATGGTAATATCCCTAGCGACTCGAAACCAGCTTCTCCATGTAGTTTAGCCACTTGGTTCAAGGCGGATTTCTTGGTCTCGTAGCTACCGGTTTTGAATATAGCTGCTGCCTATCAAGACCATTATGCGCCATCTGTATCATGTGGCTATACTAATGCAACTGAGACCTCTCAATGCGGAGAAGTAGCGGATCAACACCTAAAGATTCCCTTATTGTGCTTTTTTGTATTCCATCTAATAGGGTAACGCCTATCACACCTCTTAGAAATCTCATTTCGGCCGCTTACACCCGCGACCATACTTTTCCAGTCTTTACCCAAGACTCATGAACCATAGCTGAGAACGGGATAAAGATAGATTTGAAATCCGAGAGCTTGGCTTCGTTTTCTAGCTCACGTTTTGTTACCACGAATCGCCACAGTTCGCGTCTGATACAGCTTACTGCACCGATCCGAACGTCCAGTTCTATAGCTTGATGCCTATCACTCGTGAATGCACTCCCGAGATACTTCTCCAGCAGTTTCAATAGGGCTCCCCTAACACGGAGAGCACACTGAGTAGGCTGTCTAGAAAGAACCAGAATCTCAGTCTTAGCCACAGATTTTCATCCCAGCCTCTTCACACTTGGCTGTAAATCGTTCTAATGCTTGCTGAAGGTTAGTGCAAAAAGACCCAAAGAGGACTACGTCGTCAGCAAAGAGCAACTTTTCCATCAAGCATTCGCCCACACAATCATACTCATCACCACAGCTGCCACACTCTAACCAATATATAAAGATAATGAAGAAGAGACGGAACAGTGCGCACCCTTGGTGGAGTGAACAGAGCTTAATGCACATTTATCTGGACGCACATCTCAGAGCTTTAGTACAGAGACATGATAGCAACCATAATCTTTCAATACTGTCCAGAGATTCTTCCGAGGTCATATGCTTTTTTGAGGTCCACAAAGCATCATAGACCACCTTTTGCATAATCCAAGGATTTCTCGAAGGTTTGCCTTAGAGTAAAGATTTGATCCGTTGTGCTTCGGCCAAGTCGGAAACCACATTGGTCTCTTGAGAGTTTGGAGTCGACTATTTCCCGACGACTTTTCTCCACGCACTTATACGCCTCCATAGTTGTTGTATGCCTTCGAACTCCCTTTTTGAAGATAGGTAGCGTCTAGAAAATAGGTACAAGTGAGTTTTTGATCTGAATTTTCAGTAGGATAATTAAATTTGCGTGTTTAAGATTTATTAGAATACACGGAAATATATCTCTATACATGAAAATTACGCATATAATTTATAGGATCCTAAAAAAGTTATTAACATTCTAAGAGACCGAAGTAAATTAAAAGAAAGCTTTTAAGAAGCATAATAATAATAATAATAATAATAATAAAGCAAAAAGAAGTAGTTCAAAATTTTAATAATATTTTTAAGCTAGTCCTATTACTGTCCAGGAATGTCACGAGAAACCCGAGAATTATTCAGATAATGTGAGGTCTGCCAGCGGTCAGAATTGAAGAGGAGCCGAGAACATTTTCAGCAAGGCATCTCCGCTAAATGTTAATATAACTACTGGCAAAAATTATTTGAACACAACATGCAAAACGTATTTGGAACGATTAGATCAATTCTGTTATTTGAACCCTTATATATTAAGTAAGAAATAAAATTAACTAGGTTTCACTTAACAATTCCTTATATCACAGTACCTGTCTGCTATTGCTTAGGGGCCTGGCCGAGCAACCAAACCTCACATTCAGATTCAGCCTCAGGTTGCCGTCTTGATTTAAAGCATTTTACATCTTAGACCGGATTTCTTCATCACCTGCAGCTTTGCCAGTCTTTAGGGACTTAATTGCCCAAGTTACTTCTACTTTAGTGATACAACCAAGGTTTGTGTAACAAGGTCTCTCCATGCGCAGGTCCCAGTAACGTGGTCTGACGTCATTGCCACCGTTAGATAGTAGACACTTGCGTGCGTGCATGTTAATACTGTGACGCGAGTACGCAACAAAAGCGAAGCGACGCGAGTCTCTCGTTGGCCTTGAACAAAAGCGTAGCCGACGAAAAAGAAAGGCCGGGGCACTTAAAAGTCAATGACCAAAGTAGATCGAGCAACAATCCAACCTTCATTGTTTATAGCTTCCATTTCAATAATCAGTGTTATTTCGTTTGTTGAAAACAATGAAGATTGGATTGTTGCTCGATCTATCTTGGTCATGTGGGACTTTTCAGTGCCCCGGCCTGTCTTTCTCGTTGGCTATGGAACAAAAGTAAATGACGCAACAAAGTAAACAATTAAAAATATTAATTAAACTGCTTTATCACGCAATGTCGTTAAAATTAAACTGCTTTATCACGAATTTCGTTAAAATTTTCAAAGTTTCAAATCGGAGTTTTCATTGGCTCTTCAGACCAGTGACCAATAGTAAGTCGTTATCTACTTCAAATCTACGTGTGGGAGATTCGAAAAATCGCTCAATAATTGTTTGATGCATGTAATAACTATTTGTAACTGAATATCTATTAATAATGGTTCTTAATGAACAGGGTTATGGCGCCGACGAAGCGAAAATTTCAAACAATCGTGGAGCCTCCGCCTCGGAGGTCGAAGAAACCTATGCGAGTCCAACGGAGTATGAAAGTCGACGGGACCGAAAAAGGCGTTAGGTTACGCGTCGAGTGGCTATACGACGTCCACAGAAGGCGCAAGAGCAAACCCAAACCTCCGAGGAACAAAGGGGCCGACATGAAGCGCGTGTACGCAATGCAGCTGCGCAGGTCGGAAGATGAACGTGTTTCGGATTGTCAACGCAATTTGCTTCAACAACGAAGCAGCAGAGCCCAGTTACACGAAGCTGTTGCAAGTATCGAAGATATTCAGCCTTGAACTTGATTGGCCACTTGACTGCTGTATGTTCTCACTGGAACAAGTGCTGGCGACTGTTCGTTTGGAAGGCAAAATTGCCCTGGCAACGACAACGAGTGGAATTGCAGCACTTCAGCTAATGGTCGGGCGAACGGCACATTCAATGTTCAAGCTAGGCCTGATCTAAATGCAACTTCAACTGTAATTCCCCCATTCAATCGCAAAATGCAGAATTGCTATCTGAAGGCAGATTCTGGACAGATTTAGAAATTACTAAATATATTTCTTTTCGTATAATCTATGGGCGTTTAATATTGCTTATTGCCTCTGCTCGGTTGCAGGGGAGGTAAGATTTTTTTTATACCATGTGTTTCAAAAGTTCCCGAACGCAGGTATGCTGAAGGGCTGGTAGACAGGAGCCACTGTCTCTCAACCTCTTTTTTTTTTTTTTTTTTTTTTTTTTTTTGAA
>JAHWFO010008810.1:409374-491133 GCA_023313115.1 Rhysida immarginata
TTTTTTTTTTTTTTTTTTTTTTTTTTTTTTTTTTTTTTTTTTTTCAATTAATGGATGCTCCCAGTCGTTACGAATCCCGCTATTTATTTTACATAAATGCAAATACGCGAATATGAGAGTGAAATAAAAGGTTAAAGTAAAAAATAGAAGTTTTATTTATAAAATCTACGGTATACGGTATGAAGCTTATACCGGTGCAGTAACAATTTAAAAAGCGAGTATTGACTGAAAGCAAACAAATGAAATACAGTATGCAAGAACGAGCAGAGATGGTTTTCCTTTGGTGTAACCTACATGTACTGTTTCCTTTGGGAATGTAAAAATAAAATAAATACATTTGAGAAACTTTTCCATTATGTAAAACTGATTTTATGTAATTTATTTCAGCACATGGTTTATTTTAGTGGTTGGCCAAACATGACTGCTGCTGTCATAGGTTAGGCTTTCCCTACATACAGAGAGGCAGTTCGGGAACTTTTGAAACACACTGTATATGCCCCTCTTCACCGAGCTTAAACATTTACGTGACGAATTTGAAGATCGTAAGCATAAAACGAGTAGTTTGAGCATTGTTCTTCTACTGCCCAGAAATAAGCCACCCTTGCGTTCCATACGGAAACATAAGCAGATAGTGCAGAGGATCATACAATGGGTGATTTTCTAAAAACCGACGAACTATACGTTCTGTGCGCTGGCCCAAAATAATATCACGATATGCACTGACTCCCTGCCAGATAAAAAACACAGCAACGTCCGAAGTTGTCGGTAACTTGTAGGGTCGACGGTCATTAGATTGAACGTTTTGAGTATTAAACAATACACCATTTAATTCCGAATAATCAAGTTCAATACAAGCTACAATACTCAGCTGGGATAACGCAGGCAATTCGTTTTAATACCAAGAATACCATTACAGACGACTGATCATTTTGTAGTTCAAATGTCGACAATCTCCCATTCGCCCATTTTATGCAATGACCATTAACAAGTCCCGGGATCAAACCTTAAACAACATTGGTATATACCTAGCGTTGATAGATACTGATAGGCTGCCTTCATTTTGCTTGAAAAGCTCGGCGAAGACGGGCATCTCAGACGAGCATATTGCTGGTCTGTGCATATTTTTGCTCATGCATTGTCGCTTCATGATGGACGGATCAAGCAAAATATATGAATAGACTAGCTGAGAGCATCGTAACGACTGGGAGCATCCATTAATTGAAATAAAGAGATTGGAAAACATACAGCAGCCAAATGGCCAATCTAATTCAAGGCTGAAATCTTCGATACTTGCAACAGCTTCGTGTAACTGGGCTCTGTTGCTTCGTTGTTGAAGCAAATTGCGTTGACAATCCGAAACACGTTCATCTTCCGACTTGCGCAGCTGCATTGCGTACACGCGCTTAATGTCGGCCCCTTTGTTCCTCTGGAGTTTAGGTTTGGTCTTGTGCCTTCTGTAGACGTCGTATAGCCGCTCGATGAGTAACCTTTAAATAACTCGGAAACTACTCGTTGGAATTAAATTAAATTTTAACGATAAACATAATTTTATGTACCCTATTATTCTACCAAGTTTCATCATCCTAAATGTTGTAGAAAGTAATTTATTAACTTGTTGATCTTAGTGGCGGCATTTTTATTTCTGTTCATATATCAGTTATCGTTCAAATTCGGACCCATGTTCATATGAACTTTTTTGCTTAGAATCATCCATACTCTGTCCCCTAGAAGTTTGTGACAGCGTTTCAGATACACCCTGTATACAGGATGAAGCATTTATCTTGAGACAACTGAATATCTCTGAAACTAAGCATTGTAGAAAAAATGTCCAAAATCAAAAGTGAATTATTTCGCGGGGGAATTCATTAGTTAAAAAATTACTCCCCCCCCCTGCTTGTGAGGGGGGCTGGGGGGAGGGGGTTACTTTGAAATCTTAAGTAGGAACCCATATTTTTAATTGCATATTCAGATTGCATAAAATATTCGAGAAATATTTTATTCTTGGTGTTCTTCAATTGATCCAACCGTTTAGGAGATCGAGGCCCTGAAAGTGTGGGACTTTTAAAGTTTTGAACCCAATTTTATCGATGAAGACAGACAGAGAGTGGGTCAGCAGACATTTTTTGATGGTCTCTAAGAATGCGAAGTCAGAATTTCAAAATTTCAAAATTTTTTAGTGCACAAGTAAACTTTTGGCAGCAGTCCTATGGAGACAGAGTCTATGCGTGTGTATTGAAAAATATTGGATTTTTGAAATTCTGACTTGGGATTCTTAAGTACCATTAAAAATTAGAATAGGAATGCCACTCTTTATCTCTTTGTCTTCATCGATAAAATTGGGTTCAAAACTTTAAAGGTTCCACACTTTCAGGGCCTCTATCTCCTAAACGGTTGGATCAATTGAAAAACACCAAGAATAAAATATTTCTCGAATATTGTGTACAATCTGAATATACCATTAAAAATAGGTGATCCTATTTAAGATTTCAAAGTTACCCCCAGCCCCCCTCACAAGGGGGGGTAATTTTTTAACTAATGAATTTCGCCCGCGAAATAATTCACTTTTGATTTTCGACATTTTTTTGTGTAATGCTTAGTTTCCGAGATATTCAGTTATCTAAAGATAAATGCCTCACCATGTATAAAGTCATCCTTAAGTGCTCCTTTCACCTCAACTTTCTTCTGGAATCGTCACGTAACTTTTGCTCTGATCAAAGCAAAGAGGGCTAAGTACAGCCTTATAGCTCTTCTGGGTAGAAACAGCGCCCTCAGCATCGACATTAAATTACTACTGCACAAGACAATAAATGACTACATCCTCTTCTATGATATACCTGCGTGGGCGACTATTTGTAGACGCAGATGGAATGAAGTCCAGTCGTTCCAGAAAGTTACCCTGAACACCATTGCGCAGCTTGGAAGACGGACCGTAAAAAATCATTACATCCATTCGGATCTGAACTTGGTGTGTCCAAGATCTCTTGATGAACATGGTGCAAGAGCCATGACAATGACTTGGTGGCTGGAATACTGATTAACCGGATGGAAATGAAGTGGCATACAAAGTAAAGAAAAGAGGCATATTCTTGATATCAACTTCGAAGACATTGGCAACGTTTCATTCCCGGATTATTGGAAGATGTAATACCATCCTCCCCCTTCCCTCTCCCACTCTTCTGACAATCGTCAATCTTATTTTTTGTTTTTTCATAATGTGGAAGACCTCTTTGCGTTAGGTAAGCTTCTTGCCTATTTCAGTTTATTTCATGTGGAATTTCTTCCGAAAGGGTAAGGCTCGTGTAAGCGCTGAACAAATGTACACCTCAATGTTCGATGGTAGATTGTCCTTTCATAATTCTCTAATATTCTCTTTGCTTTTAGAGAATTATCCTTTTTTGCTTTGATAAAGGACAGTCTTTATCCGAAACGGCAGCTTTTTATTTTGATTTATTTATTTTTATCTATTAATAATAACTATTACTTATTGTATTCCAGGGTTTTTGTGTCTCGTCCTTCTCTCCTATATCCGTCTCTGATAATATGAAAGGAAAAAAATAAATAATGCCTCATAATATATGTTTCAAGCTCCCGAGAGCTTAATTTTTTAAAGATAAATTCAATTTAGGCTTATCCGAAAACGTATTTTTTCCTATACAAGAAAATCTATCGTATTCGTTTTTATCCATGTAAAATAAAATGACCAAAATAATTGTAAATGAAGTCTAGAATATATACAATATTTTTAATAGTATATGATTCGATCCTTACATTTATTCTATTTTTTTTAATTATTAGCGGACATTAAAGCATAAAAGTACCTATATTTAAAGAATTTTTCATATAATTCAACGCGCTTTCGCTGTTGTGTTGATATCAGAGGCGAACGTAACGCCCTCTATAACGAGCATATTTTAACGTTGCGCTTAGAAGCTGGCAATGCCCGCACTACCTTTTGTAGCCACTATACTCGGGCTTAAGATGTCAGCTGACAGTCTAGCGATCCGAATAACCAAAAGAGTGTCAGCTCTTAACGGCCGTATTCACCACCTCGGGTTAATCTGAGAGTTAGAGTTAAGGTTAGAGTTAAGGCGAGAGATGATATTTTAACGTTTCTCTATTGGATAACGAGAGTCACGTGCTAAGATTTAACTCTAGGTTGCCCAACTCGCACTTTAATCCTAGGTGGTGAATACGGCCGTTAGTGACGGATAACTCGGAATGTGCAATAAAAATTATACTGAAAGTATTTGCTGCTAGTGTGTTAACATTACGTTTAGTTTTATCTTTATTTTTCTCAAGTATTAACGAATCCTGAATTAGTATTAGCTTTGGTGTACTATAAAACACACATACCAAAATTAGCCAATACGCGTTTCGAAGCAGACCTTTGTAATTAGTTGATGAAGTGAAAGCTTCGAAACATATTACTCCTACTAGCGGAGATGCCCGTCTTCGCCAAGATTTTCAATAAAAAACGAAGGCGGGGTATCAGTATCTATGTACTCAAGATATATACCAATGTTGTTTAAGGTTTGACCTGGGACTTGTTAATTGTCATTGCATAAGCTGGGCGAACGGGAAATTGCCGACGTTTTAAATCTACAAAATGATAAGTTACCTGTAACGGTATTCTTGGTATTAAAACGAATTGCCTGCGTTATCCCCGCTGAGTATTGTAGCTTGTATTGAACCTGATTATTCGGAATTGGCTGTTGTATTGTTTAATACCCAAAACGTTCAACCTAATTGCTGTCGACCGTCATATCCAATACAATTTACTGACAACTTCGGACGCTGCTGTGGTTTTTTACCTAGCAGGGAACCAATGCATATGGAGATATTATTTTGCACAAAAAAAGCGTTCGTCGGATTTTAGAAAATCACACATGGTATGATCCTCTGCACTATGTGCTTATATTTCCATACAGAATGCAAGGGTGCCATATTTCTGTGCAGTCGAAGAACAATGAACATATCAAACGTGTTACATACACCAGTTTTATGCTTACGATCTTCAAATTTGTCAAGTAAATGTTTAAGCTCGGCGAAGTACATATAATAAAAATCGTACCTTCCCTTCTTCGCCGAGCTTGTCAAGGCAAAATGAGGACTGGAAACAAAGTTGTTTCTGTTTAAAAAGTGTACTCTGAAGCATTCGAATGCAATATCCAGGTTGTCTAACACGCCATGTAACCAACGCGTTAAAGTAGCATAGCAAAAATGTAAGAAATTTTTTCTTATTACAAAGGTGTTGTGCCCGTCGCAACCAAGCAGAGGCAATAAACAATATTAAACACCTATAGATTATAGGAAAAAAAATATATTTAGTACCTCGCATGTCCAGGATCTGCCTTTGCATCGCAATTCCGCATGTTACGATTGAATGGGGGTAATACAGGCTGAAGTTACATTTATGATCCAGGCGTAGCTTGAACATTGAATGTGTCGTTCGCCCGACCAAAGTGCTGCAATTCCATTCCTTGCCGTTGCCAGAGCAATTTTGCCTTCCAATAGAACAGCCAGCACTTTTTCCAGCAAAAATGATTTACCGGTTTCGCCAGGACTGTCCAACAACAGAATCTCCCTTTCTGGCGTCTCATTGCATATCGAATTTAATGTGATTGTACACAACCGGCTGTTATTCATTTAAGAGCGATATTTGATCCACCAACACTTGGAATCTTGCCCGAAGGTATGCAGTCTCCAGCGACACAAGTGGATTTGAATTCTGGAACTCTTCAGCTTCTTAATTAGCGAACTGATGCAATTTAAGCATCCCTGGATAATCCTTGAGTCGGCGTTCATTGTTCGTCAAATATTGGTCCAAATCTCTTTCTGTGAGGTAAAGAACTCGAAGATTAGTTGATTCTGAGTTGAATTGATGCTGATGGCCTTCTGGCAACGCGTTTGTACAACTATTCCACATTCGCTTAAATTCCTGGTGACTTAAGAGTATGCTAGAATGACTGCAAATAGATGTCGGAGTTGTAAAATCTGGAGAGCAATTGCTTCACGCATCGCATGCAACGATGCCATTCTTCTTCGCCCTTTAGCAGCCTTATAGCTTCTGAAGTCTCCTGGAAAGTATTTTGCAATACACCAGGGGTGACCAACCTTTTTTTGTCTCGGGCCAAAATAAATTTCTGAAGGTTTTTAGGGGGCCAACCACTTGTATTCAAATCACATTCAAATATTTTATGAAATATTAATCACGTACAATCTTACTTGTTAATAAATTTTACAGTAAATAGTTCATTTCGCGGGCCGCATAAATTCCTTTGGTGGGCCGCATTTGGCCCGCGGGCCGCAGGTTGGTCACCCCTGCAATACACCAACAACTCTTTGAAGATCTTCAAATGACTTCGGACCACAAACATAGCATTACTCCGTTGGATCCGCATAGGCTTCTTCGAATCCAAGATTGTCTGAAATTTTCATTTCTTCGGCGGTATTACCGTATTCATTAGGAAGCGTTAATTACACTAGCTACATTCAAAAACTCCGTGTTAGTCGTGTTAAGCGTGTCGTGTTGCTAAAATCTGATGTCACTTCCTGCACGAACCGTGTCCCGTGTTGCAAAACGCCTAGCACGGAGCACGGGCTTTTTTACGTCCGTGTGCGTGTTAGTTCTCTAGCACGACATTGGCGCGCATGCTCATTGTGGCATTCCTCATCTCTCTCATGAATAGCTGTAATGGCGGAAAAACATCGCTTCTCTGAATATTTTATAGTTAAACGAATTAATTGCGCCATCATCTCATGATTAATTAGTATAGAAGGAACTCTATTTGTTGAAGAACATCGGTTATGGAAAGCAGAAAAATTATTTTTGATAATCGGAGAAGATTGGGTAGAAAGTAAACTGCCTATCGCCACGGTCTATAGATATTCATGGTCATCGAGCTTCGGCCAGATCGTACTATTCCCGACGATAGAGATTTTCATTGAAACTGAATACGAAAGTATAGTTTCTGTCTGCCGATAGGGTGGCGCTGTAGGCGGTGTTGGGCAGATTGTACATGCAGCGCCACTTTTCAATAAAGTTGCCGCCCTACCGGGAGCTAGAAATTTTAGCTTCATTTTAACAATGGAGCTCGATGACCATGAATATATATAGACCGTGCCTATCGCTAATAGCTCCAGTATCTCCATCTGGCGGGAAAATTGTAACCACGATAATTAGGACACGACTTACTGGATACTAACGACCAGAAAAACAATACCGCCTAGAGAAAAAGCCTGCTCGCGGAAAAATCATACATTGTTACATCACCTACGGTAGGGACAATTTCGTGCTTATTATTGATAGAAATATGATCATCAATACCCTACCGTAAGTGATGTAACAATACTCTGCCTGATCAGTCTCAACCACGGTCTATAGATATTCATGGTCATCGACCTCCATTGTTAAAATGAAGCTAAAGTTTCTAGCTCCCAATAGGGCGGGAACTCTATTGAAAAGTGGCGCTGCATGTACATTCGGCCCAAAAACGCCTGCAGCGCCGCCCTATCGACAGACAGAAAATTTTCTTTCATTTTCAGTTTTAATGAAAAACCTCTATCGCAGGTCACGGTCGGTCCTGATTCGATCTACGCGGCACCTGGCGCGATCTGTTTTCTTTAGCTTCTCGAAACAATGGAAAATGGCCGAAGCTCGATGACCATGAATATCTATAGACTGTGGTCTTAACTCAAGTGGCAGCACAAATCGTGCTCGACAGCACAGACAACACGAGCACATTCAAAAATTAACCTAGCACGGATCGTGCTATAGCTTAACACGACTAGTTGAATGTGGCTACTGTTTAATAATTGTATTTACACGCATCAAACAATTAACGAGCTATTTTTCAAATCTCCCACACGTAGAATTGAAGTAGATAATTTGTGTTATACTGTTATAAAGAAAGGAGATTTTTAATCCTTTTCTTTTGTCGCGTCATTTAGTTTTGTTAGCGTTAAAGCCCCCTCGTGCGACGGGTACCACAACAGTCGAATCTGTAAATTTGATTTTAATTTAACGCAAGTAATTTTTTTATTATAGACTATTGTTGCAGGAACTTTGGTTTGCATGAGGTATACTTTGTTAGTCCGCGCATATTGTTGCTCATGCATTGTCATATGAACATGGGGTCCCCGCAGCTCCGTTTACTTACAATACTGCATTGAACAATCAAATGACACCGAAACGCAGTGTGCGTTGGTAGGCCTAGATTATTTTATTTTTAACAATTAACACAAGCAATCTATTGTAAAAACTTTTAAAGTAATTGTTTGCAAAGAAACTTCAAGGTGCACGTGCTTGTTTGTTGAAAAGTCTTAGGACAAACTTCGTCAAGGAGATTCCATGGTATCCAACCCCTTTGTAAAATACGATTAGTCCATATGTAAATGAACTAATCGCATTCTGGGAAAGCAATAGGTAAAGATTTGTTTTAAAAAGTTCACTTGATGTACTTTTTACATGTGTAAAATAATCTAGGCCTACCAACGCACACTGCGTCCCGGTGTCATTTGATTGTTCAATACAGTATTGAACAATCAAATGACACCGGGACGCAGTGTGCGTTGGTAGGCCTAGATTATTTTACACATGTAAAAAGTACATCAAGTGAACTTTTTAAACGGACCCCATGTTCATATGACAAAAAATACTTCTAAGGACCTCTTCTATCATCTCCCAAAAAATCTGTACTCAATTCAAAAACACCCTGTATATAAAAATGGATGTTTGTGGGTCTGTTTGTTTCTTATGCAAATCTACAGTTTTATTCCGTTCTTGATGAAATTTTGCATACTTGACCTTCAAAGCATGAGGTTAGATTTTGCATACTTGACCTTCAAGCATACTTGACGATCTACCTCATATTTCGGAAAAATAATAATTATTGATAAAAAATCGATATTCATGCTTATGGCAGGGCATATTAATGAGAAATATCTCATGACCAACAATGCAAGGCAAAGTTTGTGCAACAATAGGTATCAACAATGGTATAAACACGCAATGCACAAACACTCTGCACGGACCAACAATATATATCTCATGACCAACAATGCAAGGAAAAGTTTGTGCAACAATAAGTATCAACAATGGTATCAACACGCAATTCACCAATAACAATGGGCACAAAAGATGCAATGATAGAAAGTTCATTTCAAAGAATTATAACAATGAACATAAAATGATGATGCAATGACAGAACATTCGTTTCCAAGAATTATAACAATGAACATAAAATGATGATGCAATGATAGAACATTCGTTTCCAAGAATTAGTAACAATGAACAGGAAATGGATATAATAGACAGGGCAGTCTATCTCGATGAGGCAAAGGAAAAGTGTGTATGTGTTTCTTTGTGTGTGTGTTTGTGTGTTTGGCACGTTTTAGCAGTGCATAACCTATTACGGTTTATTTCCAAAAAACACATCAGTTTATTTAACTTCTTGAGATTGTTCTGTTTACCTACTGTGTAATTATCCCGGGCAACGCCGGGTCCTCTGTTTAATAAATTTCGTATTGTTTAAATTTTGACCTGCCTCATTCATCATGAATGAGTCCGTGTGTTATCATAAAAGGAAGATATTACATATCTTAAACCAAAGGTCATCTCTTCTGAGTGTCTTGTATTGTTACAATAAACAGTATACAAGACACTGAGAAGAGATGACCTTTGGTTTAATATATGTAATATGTTCCTTTTGTGATAATACACTGGATCAAGAAATACACTAGTACTACGCGTCCACTGGCACAAATAACCTAGTTATTTAAATTCTTGATCTTTAATATCCAGGTAATCTGTGGGTGTCCATTACAAAAGATCCCAGTTATAAGAAAACCTGGTTATTTAACTTAGATAAAAAAGGTTAGGAAAAAATATCATAGTTATTGACGTCATAACTGAGACAAATGAGTCATAACCGTTATATTTTCATCTTCGTTTAAAATGGCGGCAGATTCCCCCGCTTCGCTCACAGAAAATTTTTTTGCTAGACTATTTTATTGTGTGTTTAGAAATAAATATAGCGAAGGAAATCATAAATTCATCGCCTGGCCTCTTGCATATTACGGGCCGAAGATATTTGTCTTTTGTAAACATCTATTTATCTTAGTTTTATCGCTGTTGAAAACATTGTAAGCGGTGACCGACGGCCCACTTCAATAAAAGGCGCCATGACGTTAAAAAAATGTACTTAGCCATTTTTAACAATAGGCCTAACATTAATTTGTGACTGGGTCAGTGTGTGTTTGTGTATTTTTTTGTGTGGCTGTGATTTATTGTTTAGTCGTTGTGTATCGTTTTTTCATATAAGAAAGGTTGGAGACGAGTCGCTCTTGTTGTAGTTGTGTGAGTGCCTAGTATGCTTTGTGGTCATTGTTGAGTGAAAAAGAGGTATGTCCGTCGGAACTCGTCAGTGTTGTTTGTATAATTATGTCGAGTAATCTTGGTAATTAGTAGATAATGTAGGCATTCATCAAGTATTGTTTTATGTTAATTCTGGGGAGGCTGCAACTTTATTGTGCTATTTAATAATCTTTTGACCAAAGTTATCCGGGCGTCGGAAACATCTATACAAAGGGAGCTTCGTCTACAGCAGGAAATTGGAGAATTACTGAAAATGAATTTTGAGTTATTATTTAACTTCTAGAGGTTGTTCTGATTACCTATAACTATAATTATACCGGGCCACGCCGGGTGCCTTTGCTATTACGGGAGATAATTTAGAAACAGCCTGTTTATCGTGATACCACCCTCAATATCATTCACTCTTGGTTTGGCAAATGCAGCTTATTCATGATTATTTTGCTTATGGGATTCCTTCTTCGGGGTTTTGTGAAAATCTTCTTTGGAAGACTTAAATTGAGCTTTGCAGTTAGCTTTGCAACAGACGTTTTCTTACTCGGGCTACAATCCTTCTTGGTGTCCTTTTATATCTTTATTAGAAACTTTAGGTATTAACTGAGTTAATGCCGTTTTCCAGGAAACAGGATATGCCGTCGTTTGCTAATGCAAAACTGTTCCTGGCGACACTTCAAATAAAATAGTAACTTTAGTCTCAGAGGCACCAGGTAAGTAGGCACCAACAATTTGGCCTGTTTGAAACTCAGTTTTACTAGCAGCGCACGCTGTGAAAAAAGAAATTTGGGCTAGGTGTCTAATCCCATAGTGACAGCAAAAGAATGTTACATCGATTTCAACTCACAGCATGTAAATTTCACACTTTCAATGAAGTAGTGTTTCTGTATTTTTGTACAACTCCGTAAAATCATAGCAGTTTACAATTTTTACCGACATTTCTACAGTAGTAAAAAGTTATTTTTAATTCTTTTAAAACATTTTATTAAAAATATTAAAAAAAATTGTTATACTGAAGTTGTGCGTGTGCTTTGCTCTGTTAGTACGTTTATTTTTTTATTGCTAATAGTGATACTGTATTTTTTTTCTAGTGATATGCTGGTTATGATTCTGAGTGCGATGTATGCAAAGCTCCTTGTCGTCATGGGGATAGCGTTTCCCATAGCACAAGTGATATCCTCTCTCATCAATCCATCGTTTCAAAAGGTAAGAGGACCTACATTTGTATGTTATAATCCACTCCCACTCCAAGGATCTTTTCGATTATGGGATTCCACATCCATCGATAGTCAGTGAGTATTCCCTCCCCTCCCCTGTCTTCCTTCTGTTAAGCATGGACTTTGTTCAAAATCTTTTTCTGCAAAACTCACTCTTCTTTGATAATGAATTTGCGGTGGAGTGTATAACTCCTGGTGCGATACAGCTCTGCAAGGATCAGTTTTCTTGGAAAGCACTTGATTCTTCTCTCCAAACAATACTAAGAATATAATCTGCTTGATCACGCAATCACTAACCGGGCTCATATGGAATTGGCACGCATAACGGGAAAATCGTATTCCTTTAGATTAACAGCCTAATCTGATTTTAAATTTATTCTTAGGTTGAATTTTTTTCATAACAATCTAATAATTTTTCTGTAGCTTTTGTTTCTATTAAATATTTTCTGAACAAATTTATTTACTTGTGGCATTTTATACCTTATCTCCTCTATCCGGTGGATTCCTGATTTTTCTTATTATGTTGCCTTTTCTCTCTTTAGCGAGGATTTCTAATAGTAACTTTCAAACAATTTCACTCTTTTTACTCACCCATTTAATTAACCTAGAGCGTTCTTCCCTATTTTTGACCTTTGACCCATGTCCGTCTCCCTGAGCGTTTATTAAATGGAATCGTTCTCTGGCATAGGTTGTTGAATCGCCTACTAGGACCGATGCATGACCAACTCTAAGCCATATAGATAAATGCCAAAATGAGTGTGAATTTTGCCAAATACAGATTATAAATAAAGGCAAGCGTAAAAAGTTTTTCAAGTTTTTTTTTTTCAATCCGTACTTTTTTCATTTTCTTATAGTTTTACAGCAATCATTTGGTTCAGCTTTGATATTTATTTTTTCCTCTTAAATCTGAGAAAGGGGTTGCTGCTAATTTTGTATATGGAATAAAATGATGTTGCATGACCATCGTACTATGTATAATTGCAGATTTTGATTAACAGAATAAAACAACTTAAATTTAATTTTATTGAATATAAAGACTGTTATATTAATATTATAATAATTTCTTTTTAAAATTGAAATACGGACCAGGCATTTTCAGCCTAATTTTTCGTTTCTATTTTTAGGCTTTTCATCTGTTCTTGTATGTCGTCAGCATCGTTTTTCTTGTATACGCTTATGCCTTCCTCATGAAAGGTCGTCAACCGGCTGTTATTGGTGCCATTAGCCGAATTCTATCCACTCGAAAAAGAATGGCCAACTCAAAAGAGGCCCTCAATTTAGAAATCAGCATCATGGACACACGTTATCATCATGCAAGAAACTGTGGAAGCTTTTATTTGCGAGTTGGTGCAGTAGGTGAGATATTATGCTATTTTCGATTACTTACTTCATTTTACCTTGTACAGTGCTTGAGAACGATATTCGACAGAGTATGTAGAATCAATTATAAGGTATCACATATCAGAGATAGACAGAACAGATTCTCTATTGTTCCGTAAATGTAGGCTGCAAAATGGACTACTAAACCTGCGTTTCATGTGCATGATTTCAGACACGATCCTGCAACAGTCGACTTGCATATATGAAAATTATCTGCCTTCATCGATTTTCAGACGAGACTGGGTTTAATTCGAGACGTCGCACGAATTATTGGGCATGGGAATAAGTTTCCACCATTTTCAGAAGGATTTGCTAGTGGTACCAATTTCGTGTGTGATGGTACTAATTTGCTGGTGTTACTAATTTCAAAATACCTGTCTTTTGAAGTTTTATTTCCGAGCTTTGAATCGTAATTATAGACATTCGTTTGAAGCGTAAAAAATCATATTTTTTGTCGAAAATGGCAACTAAAACAGCATTTGCGGAAAGTATCATCCCATTACTGTATTCTAAAGGAAAATGCTGCTGAAACGCATCGAGTGCTTGTTGATATTTACGGGGATCATGCTCCTTCGAGTACCACGGCGATTTCAAATGGTGATTTCCACGTGAACCAGGTCCATCAACTACAAAACGGAATATCAGCGGTTAGAAATACAGGGTGTATCAGGTTCGATGGTCATAAAGTACCTAGAGTGATCCTTGGCATGATTTCAAACTTAAAGTTCCTTAAGCAAAATGTTCAAAACTCAAATGTTAAGGGGCTAAACATCACGCGAAGTTTGCTAAAAACCTGTCGAAAACGTCATTTAATCTGTCGAAAACGTCATTTAATCCTTTAATTGTAATCGCCCCTTAGAACTTAATGAACTGCTGGTGCGGAAAGTTCATAATGACGGAACGACGCAATTTAAATTTTGAGTTTTCGACATTTTTGATAAGGAACTTTAAGTTTCTAATCATGCAAAGGATCACGCTAGGTACTTTAAGACCATCGAACCTGATACACCCTGTTGTACAAGAATTTTTATGAATAGTAAAAAAACAGACATAAGGTAATGTAACAATTATCAGAACCAAGAAAAATTGCACAATAAATCTACAACAGTTATTTATACAGGTGGATACATATATGAGCCCCCCCATTTTATTTTCGTAACCGAAGCAGATTTTGATGGATATAATGAATAGGATGTTGTGGGTTACCCATCCCATAGTGCATTTTTCATCATTCCAAATATGCAAATTTGGACACATTCAAATCCTATCTTAAAAACCGTAACAGATAAACGAAAAATTCCAATTGAAGACTTTCCAAAAAATATTCCAAAATACGATGAACGGATCACCAACAATAACATGTTGAATTTATTAATTACCTCCCTATGCACTTCACAAAGACATTTGAATGTTCAACACGCAAATCAAGAAATTACCAAAAATTACCATAATAACATTCACTTTTATGAGGAAAAGCAAATAAAAGGCATATGTCAGCTTATGGAAAACAGAACAATACACTTTGGAGTAAAATTATTTATGTACTGTGGATGTTTGTAAATTACAAATAATTGTGGTTGTTGGTGATCCGTTCATCGGATTTTGGAAAACTTTTTTTTTGTTCGGAATTCCATGCTGAACAAGTCTTCAATTGGAAATTTTTCGTGTATCTGTTACGGTTTTTAAGATAGGATTTGAATGTGTCCTAGTTTGCATATTTGGGATGATGAAAAATACACCATGGGTTTCCCACAACTTCCTATTTATTGGATTCATCAAAATTAACATATCTGCTTCGGTTACGCCCTGTATATATAACGGTTAGAAAGTTATGGTTATGCTTCTGTTGGGATTAGAAGGGCATTATTTATTATGAGTTTCTAAAACGTCCGAAACCATCACTGGGAACGATAAAATAGACACAACACGACAACGACAACGCTAGGCCACTTATGCAATACCGGCCCGAAAATACTTGGAAGACTGAATAGTAAAATCTTGTTCCACCCGGCGTATTCACCAGATATTGCTCCGGAGGATGACCACTTATTTCGGTCTATGCAGCCGGCCTTATTGGAGAGCGGTTACTTCTCAGGAAAATATCGAAAAATGGCATAATGAATGGATCGAGCCAGAACAACCTAATTTTTTTTCGTCGAGGAATCCGTTTATTACCCGAAATTTGGGAGAATATTGTCGTTTCCAATAGGGCGTACTTTGAATAAAATCATTTTGTATTTTTTTGTTTAAATAAACGATTAATTTGTAGGAGGGGGTACCCAAAAGAAACCGGAACTGTGGTGTTGACAGCCAGGCGCCTGTATTACCGATTTCTCCCGCTAGGTGAGTGTAGGCCAACACTTCCTCCGTCGTTATGCCAAGCGGCGTTGCTAGGGAAGCTTGTGCGCAGTTTCTGTGAGCCGTTATTGAAACAGACTGTCAATCAAGCAGTCTACCTGGAAGTTTTTAAAAGACTGCGCAACAGTTTGAAAAAAAAACGTGCCGATATGTGGCAGTCAGGTGACTGGTTCTTTCACTACGACAATGCGCCCGCTCACACAAAACTCACTATCCGCCATTATTTGACAAGCAAAACGTCACTCCATTAACCCAACCCCATTACTCACCTCTCACTGTTAATTAGAAAATAATTTTAATATTACCTGTGGATATTACATCTGTAAGAGTCATGTTGAAAAATGAACGCTTAGCGTTCGAAATGTGTATTTATGAGGAGTAAAACTATATTGTGGAAAAGCGATTTCGTTCTTTGCGTGCTTATCACTGTTGAGTTTGGGAGGAACGAATTCTGTTTGCACAACACCCCTCACATCAAAAAATGCCGTGCAAACAAAACATTCTTTACATAACGGCTCACAGAGATTGCGCACAAGCTTCCCTAGCAACGCCGCATGGCATAACGACAGAGAAAGTGTTGGCCTACACTCACCTAGCGGGAGAAGTCGGTAATACAAGCGCCCGGCTATCAACACCACAATACCGGTTTCTTTTGGATACTCCCTGGTATTTAAAAAGGGCGGAAACTATTCCCATACATTAGATCAAATGTTTTTCAGGTACGATTTAAATCGCGTGGTCATGGATGTTTATCTTTATTTCGTAACCCGAAAAATATCTATACAGGGTGGTTATAATTAACAGGTGTTTGGAGCTCCGTGTCCCAGAAGTAATTGGACAAAATGCAACGATATTTGGTGGGTATACAATCTGATCATGGGATTTCGATTTCTAAAATAAAAAATTAGTTCAAAACTTCTTCCTAGGTGATATTTGGCGCTAATTTCGCTTTAATTTGCATATTGGATAGGTCATCAAATAAATAGAGATATTAAACATACTTTAAGAAACAAAGCGCACAGATTTATTTGCAATTCAGTGTGACAAAAACAGATGTTGCATGGTTTGGGTATCCACAGGCTGCAATGTCTGAAATGATCGGTGAAGTAACTATCCATAATCTAATTACACTGTCATCGGTAGAGTACAGGCACAATAACCTTTGGACATTTAAACCGATATGAGGAAGTGCTCCATCTATTATATATACTAAATCTGTTGTCTCTGTTTGTTTGTACGCGCATCACACAAACTCTACTGGACGGATTTTGATGAAACGTAGTATGATTATAGTTTATAATCTGCGTCAATATTTAGGCTACTTTTGATTCGGCTGCATCAATCTCGAAGTTCCCGAGATTGTGCCCTGAGGCGTGGGTGGAGTGGAGCCAGAAGGCATCTCAGTACCTCAGTAACCACCCACGCGAACAGGTGCGGGTTTTTAGAACTTGCACGGGTGATATGATTGTGATATAAGGAGTAGGTGAGAGTGAATCATATAAAATCCAATTTTATTCCTTTAAAATAATCATAGCTTTAAGCATTAAATAATTAATCATCTAATTTAAGCTTGGGGCCCCAAAATTTAAACAAATAATCTATCAAAAAGTTCAAAACTCTTGCTACAATAACAAGTCTTAACTGATATTTCAACATAGACAAGTTGCTCATACTATTGTCTTCTTGGCAACATATTGTCCCGATACCGTTAGCACAACAGATTGATTCGAGAACGCGTCGTGCTCTCCTTTAATCAAAGTTTCCCCTAAGATCCACATTCAGTACCCTAGGTTCGGAAATCGGGGAGAGAGCATTAACCCCGTTACAACTAATGTGAAATACCATCTATGGCAATTAAGACGCACTTAAGACGCTATTAATCCACCCTCTGTGTGCTAATATACGTTCAGAGACACAATTATCTTGCCTGACAATAATTTAACAGACCTTAGCATACCATATATGTACCTTCTGGTTAAGTTAATTCTCATACTCAGTTACTAAGTAAATAATCCTAGGTATAAATGTATTCTCATACATAAACAGACAAACAAAAAACAATTCATTAATTCAAATATATAACTGTAGTCTATTAACAACAAAAAGACACCGATCTCGGTTGGAGCTTAAAATGAAAGCTACTATTATCAGAAGAGGCTCTCTGTCTTAGCATTCCATTTACTTTCTCAACCATCGAGATTAAGCTATCAAATAACTGTTTCCCGTTTAACGTGAACATACATATGTCCGTTGATCAAAGGTCTTGTTGCATTTTTTGTTGTGACTTGTACCAGTAGACCCCGTTAAAACAATTGGACTGACTACGCGAAATCAATTAAAAAAAAAACAGAACGCTCTCACCAGTCTGCAGAGCTTCAATACGAGGGTTCTTCTCAACTTAGCAGGAGACCTCGGGCAAACGTTCCATCCGCACAATTTCTCGCCTCGGCCAACCAAAGACATCATGGCTTGCAACAACGTCTATCCATCTGAACGTTTTTCGTCCGCAACTACGCTGATCCCGCTTATTGTCTCCGTTTATTTAGCTGGCATGATTTTCCGACTATGTAGCGATGTCGCCGCATCGAGGAGGGGAAGAAGGTCGAACGATCGCTGTCATGTCGTCAGCTCCAGTCGCTGTCATCCAGTGCCTAACACTCGAAAAAAGAAACGCGCTCCCAACAAAGGAAAAAGCAGCCGCAACTCATTAACAAGTGATTAACCAGAAAAGTTTTAAGCGATTGTTACCCGGTAATCATCAACTCAACGGATAACAATCAACTTCTACAACGAAATATAGATTTATAAACGAAAAAAAAAAAAAATTTCCAGCAACATTTTGTAAATCAAACAACACAACATTCACTCTTCAAATCGCCACCAACAATCACAAACACAGCGCCCACACGTTACAAACCCACTACATCCACAAACAGTACGAGCACAAAATTCATTCTACACAGTTACAACTACCAAACAAATGAACTCCGGGGAAATAGTTTCAAAATGAACAAATTTTATATATTTCTTCTAACACTATAAACACAACACACTGACACCAGTCACAAGATATTATATTTTTCTTCTAGCATGATCGTTTTGGTGTTGGGATATAAAACGATGGAAAAGCGTGCAAGTGTTGTTGTCGCAGCAATGTAATAACGTCTGATTTTCTTAAGCTTTTGTTCACTTTATTATTATGGTTTTAGCACTTACTGCATAACTAAAAAAATTATAGGATTAAATTTTGTATTTATTTTTACAGGTTATTTACATACCGGATTAATATAATTAAAGTTCCCCATTTCTGAGCGGGTTGCATACCGCGTTATTTCACGAAATGTTCTTTCATTTCTTTTCTTTCTTTCTTCTTTTTGTTGTTTTCCTAATTTTTTGTTTTGATTATAGTCCAAGGCTTGGAGGATATTTATAAGTTATAAAAAACGGCATAAGTATGTGTTTCAGTGTTATTCGTTAAAATCAGATAAAAAGATCTCTATTTTCAATATATTAACGAACATATGGTTGAGAATAACTTTATAAATTGATATAAAGATCAAAATGAAACCAAAAACCCTCTATACTCTGTCCGACAAAATTTTGTCAGGGGGTGACAAGATGTTTAGGCATTGTTGCAAAATAAAATTAACAATATCTAACAATTTAAATTGCAAATTTAATTGGAAACGCTCATTCAAACTTTCGTTGGATAGTGTATAACAACCTGTAAATCAAACATGATTAATGCCAGTGTATTATTGTTGATTGTTGTTGTTGCTTTTTATACTGTTGTAGATGGTCTTAATGTTGCCAGACTGAATTTAGAAATTTAAATGTGCTTTGATGTTCTGATTGGATTTGGTTATTTAATAAATGGGTTTTATCTGTAAGTGTTACATTGTGTATGGATAGGTTTTCACAGACTTTTATTTTGTTCAGCTTGTTTAGTATGTTTTTAGGAGACAGCGTTTGCGTTTCTTCTAATGTAGGTGTGTGTATGCTTATTCATGGTGCTTAAAAATATATATGCTGAAAGATGACTACTTTAAAGCAAATTTGGGGGATGACGGATAAGTGATAGAACGCATTAAGATCATTTTTGGAATTTTGGTCTGTTTGTCTGTCTGTTTGTTTGTTTGTACGCACCTCACACAAAAACTACTAAACGGAGTTTGATGAAACGTAGAATGGTTTTAGCTTATATCTGGGTTAACATTCAGGGTACTTTTGATCGCGATCAATCATTTTTGCCATTTATCTTCTTTCTTTGTATCTATAGTTCCACTTAATCTTCATAAAGCAACTATTCTAATTTCTAAGACGTGAGAGGTCTAAACAAAGTCTGTTTCGTTTGTTTATGTCGTCTTCTGTGCAAGCGTGCATAGACTGCGATCACGTGTTCGAAATTTGATCCCGAATGCCACATTTGCGTTTTGGCTATATCAATATAAACATGTCTGTTCCGCTAGAAGTTGGAAACAAGAAGGAACAATGAGCAGTGATCCGAAATTCCGTTTTAGTATACATATATCAAGCAGCGAGGTGTTTTCAACCGTAGAAGATATGGAACAGCTGTGGATGGCTAGCCTGCCATATTCAAAAAAGACATCATTGGTAGAGTCTAGGCGGTGCATCCAAACAACTCCGGATGCTATTACTTACGCTTCCATCTACACACATTGCAAGGATCTACTTATTTTACCGAATTGCGAAAAGTTGATCTTGAATATCTCACATACGAGGCTGCTTGCCGAGGACGTCACATCCCAGATGGTGATAAACACTGGGATGACTCTTTGGCCGAAGCATGCGCTAGTGATAGTCCCATCGCTTGCTTTATTTATTTTTTTTCTTGCTGGTATTTTTGGCCTTTCAGATTCTGCACAGTTGTGGCAAAATATCAAGAAAAATTAGTTCAAGACTGTCAGGAACTTTAAACTGAACGATAGCAGCGAACTGATTGACAAGTTACGTGAAAGTAATCTGAATCGATGGTTGGTTACCCAAGGCATAGTAACAGTCTCTCTCTGAGTACGGTATGCCCGCACAAACGAGGAACTTTAATATGGTAAGAGTGCTCTATGGCAAACCGTAAATTGGTAGACGTGGTGATAGAACCTTGCGTGAAATCAGACAAAATATCCCGTTATTATACTGTTTTTTGTGGCAGGTTCTACAAAAGGGTACGAAGATTCTAGGCTGATTTTACAACCACGAGAAACCAGGGCTGATGAAATTACATACTGCCTAAAGAGCTCAAATCCGTGTTTTTGTTATCCCGATTCATTTAACAATAATTATGTTAACGCGGACACTTATCCACAAAAGAAAGGAAGGTTATTTGCCTGATTCAGGTTGTACAGTGCCATCAGTGCCTCATTTCTTTTATGTATAGGGACCCAAAGCAAATAACAAATCATGAAATTTCTTGGCTATGGAAAAGAGCAATTGTGGGCCCTCGCAACGACCAGACCGCAGCAATAAACGCTACAATATTAATGTGTATTCATGGGAAAGTGTAGAATATATCTCTATCAACACAGTAGTGGAACAAGAAGACGATACGAACTAGCCGGTTGAATTTTGGGATTCCTGAGTGCGATAAGAACTAGCCTTCCGTCGCACAAAATTAATTTAAAAGTCCCCATAATTCTTTTTAGAAATTTAAGCTTACCAAAATAAGTAACGGCACCGACTGAAAGTTTCAAATCTACAGGAAAGCCTGATAAAAGTTGAGATTATAACAGGATGTGGTGCAGATGATAGCATTTTCATAGCCTGAGTCTCCCTCATTACAAAGAAATTTCCTTTCAGTTTTAAACACGCACAGTGTCCAGTCAGCTTATGTTACGCGATGATCATCAACAAAGCGCAGAGCCAGACTCTGCACGTTGAGGGCATGGTTCTCAGTGTCAGTTGTTTTTCGCAAGACAACTGTAAGTGGCTCTTTCATGTGTCAGCGACTCCAGCAATCTTTATGCATATATTCCTGGTGGTTCTACTGTTAATTAACTTTGTTTACAGAGAAGCTTCGTTGTCGAAAATGAAAACTTTTTTAAATTATTTTTTAATGTCTTTGTTTTGATCATGCACCAAGGCAGAAAGGATATTCATAAAAAAACAGCATCAGTTTGTGTTTCAGTGATCTACGCGTACGAAGTTGTGGGCACAGCCCGTTTACAAGAAAATTTTATTCATTTATTTATTTATTTACATTTTGATAGCATAGTAAATACAAAGGTTAATTGTAAAGAGAATAATTATTATGAATAGCAAGGTGCCCAAAAGGCCAGGAGGTTTGTCTAGGGGCATCTTTCATTCTTTGAAATTAATGTACATAAACGGTATATATCAATGAATATTAAATTACATATGAACAGCAACTTTAATAATAATAATAATAATAATAATAATAATAATAATAATAATAATAATAAACGGAAGGGTTCATGATCGCCATCCAAGATCAAGTTATCCATACAAAGAACTATGCAAAATATATACTTAAGGATAATAACTCAGCAGACGATAAATGTAGAAGATGTTTTCAAACCCCAGAAACAATTCAACACATTATATCCGGCTGCAGGATGTTAGCCAACACAGAATATCTTAATAGGCATAATCAAGTGGCAAAAATTGTTCATCAAAAACTGGCCCATCAACATAAATTAATAGATAACTATGCACCATATTATAAATACAACCCCGAAACAGTTCTGGAGAATGCTTCATACAAGCTTTATTATGATTTGACGATTCAAACAGATAAAACCATCAGCAACAATAGACCAGATATAATTTTAATTAGCAAACAAAATAGAACCTCTTATTTAGTGGATATTGCAGTACCACTTTCTCATAATGTCGAGAAAACAATAGCAGAAAAAGTTGCCAAGTACCAAGAATTGGCTATAGAAATAAAAAGGATCTGGAATTTGGATCATGTGTATATATTGCCCATCGTTATTTCAGCTACTGGTATAGTCCCGAAACAAATTCAAAATAGTTTTAAAACACTCCATTTGAGCCCAAACACATATATTGAGTTACAAAAGGCTATAATTATCTCAACATGTCACATTACAAGAAAATTTCTCAACTCTGCATAATAGCAAAGAGTTACTTTGGTGAAAACCCGTACTCTTTGCTTAAAGTCTCAGTTAATACTGAAGAAGATGGAAATCTTAAGGATAATAATAATAATAATTGTTGTTGTAACAGCAACCGGGAAAGAGAAGAGACCTCGAGATAAACTGATGGTCAAGAACCCAGTGTTGTCCCCCAACAGGCATAAGCCCAAAACGGGGTTAATGAAAATACATTTAATAGTAAATAACATAATTAAGAAACCAACAAAAAAAAACCAAAAAAAAACAAGCAGTAAAAGCGAGAATAAAAAGCTTACTACAATACAGCTAACAAACCCAAACTAAATCTAGGCTCAAAGAGACCAGAGTCGAGGACTAAAATATAAAAACAAAAAACAACAACAACTGGACAAAGACAAAAACGTAAGACCAAAAATTTACAAAAAAATTTAATCAAATTAGGGCAGTCGTTTTTCCTTATGCTCAGTTCTTTAAAGTTGTCAGAGAAATTAATAAACAATTTCTCAAGTGGGTCAATACGATTTAGACTAGTCCTCCATTTGACTGAATGTTTAAAACTGAAGCCAGAACGTAGACGAGTAAGTTCTCCCGCCTGAGGTCGGCTACGATCTCAGGAGCACAGATCCTGTCTGAAAATGTTTGGCCAAGATATTGAAAAGGCTTGTATTAATAATGCTCTTAATGTCAAAGAGTTTGCTATTTAAGTTAACATCAGAAGCTTTAAGCTTATTATTGAGGAATTTAGCAAAGCTGTTAAATTTGTTCTGGATCAGACTAAGGGCCTGAAGGTTGCCCCCATACTTAACCCACACAATAAAGAAGTTTAGGTATAACAATAGCTTTATAAAAAATAATAATGACATTAAAATCGTGGCAAAAAGCGGTTCGACGTTTTAATGTGCCCAAGCGACTTGAGATGTCGTACTTTAAGATCTCAATGTGGGCTAAAAAAGAATAATTATTAGAAAATAAAACGCCTAAGTCTTTGATACGGTCCTTCCGAATTAAAAGATCATCAGCGGTGTGGTAGTCATAAATAAAAGGTGCTGTCTTACGATTGAAAGATAGATTGAAAGATTTGTTAACATTAAGAACAAGGCCGTTGTTAATAGCCCACTGAGAGACAGCTAAAAGTGAGCTTTGTAAGATCTCGCAATCGGCCCAGCAATCGACATTGTGAAACATTTTAATATCATCAGCTTATATCAGCACCCCGAGAGGAAATTCTTCCAGCGCGACAGGTAGGTCTGCTACAAAAATATTAAATAGGAGGGAGCCCAAAGGAGAGCCATGCGGAACCCCACTCCCAATCGGGTAGCTCGGGTGAGCAGGATCTTGAGCTATTAATCTAAAGCTTCTGACAGTAAGCATGGATGAAAACCATTGTATAATCATATCAGGAAGTTGAAGGTGGCGCAGTTTACTAATCAATAATTTGATGTTCACACAGTCAAACGCCTTCGAGAAATCAAGATATAATGCGTCTGCTTGGCGCCTGCAATCAAGTTGTTTCGTAACGAAATGCAAAAAAACAGACTTATTAGATTGTGTAGAACGCAGAGGTCGAAAGCCATGCTGAGACGGTGACATATAAGGATCAATAAACCTAGCGATCCGCGCAGCGACAATAGTTTCCAACAATTTGGCGGGAAAGGGGATAAGGGTAATCGGTCTAAAAGAAATATTAGCACTAGACTCGCCCTTCTTGGGAGTAGTTTGAATGGCAACCCTTTCTCCAGCCATCAGAATACGTTCCGCATTCGACAGAAATAAGTGAGGAGCCCGTTCAGTGCTGCTATACAACCCTTGAAAATGAAGTCTGGAATGCCTGGTATTATACAGGCCTTAGAAGCCGAAATATTCTTGGCTTTATCTAGTACAAGATGTGAAGACAGAGGCTGCCAAACAAACTGTGCAGCAATCTTCTTCCAACAATCGTCCAGAAGAACTTCATTAACTACCAATTCGGAAACGTTATTCATGGTGGCTACAAACTGACCTGCAATATCGTTCAGTCTATCAGGGTCAATGGTATAAAGAGTTTTTCACGTTAGAGTTCAAAAGTTTACGAGCCACGTCCAAAAAACCAATCGGGTTGGAATTCACCGAAGAACCGAAAGAGTTAAAATAGTCTGTACGGTCTGCGCTCCAACTATGTTTGAAATCCCTTCTGGCGTTGGAGAAACTATTATAATCATCAGCAGATTTAGTGGCCCTGCATCTCTTGTGTACAGCATTCTTCAACTTACAAAGCTGTATGGTATATAGTCCTTTACCCATATCGGGAACGATTTTTTATTTCTAGAATAGGAAGCAGCCTCGCTCTATAAATCTTTGACATCAATTGAAGGAATAAAAAAATGAAATAGCTGTTCGAACAATGTCTATAATACCCTACTAAATAAGATTAACATCCGAGCGAAACATGTCTTTCCACTGAAAATCGTCAAAATATCGAAGTTCAAATAATAATAATGTAATAATTTAAATAATAATGTAACAACAACGGGGAATACCCCACCAGATAAACCATAGAGAAAGGTCCCGTGTTGGCCCCAACAGGCCGAAGCCCAAAACAGGGTTAATGAATAAACATATAAAAAAAGATTAAGAAATAAGACCGAAAATAGCTGAAGAAAAAGACAAAAAAAACAAGGCAGAGAAACTAAGCCGAGTCAGACAGAAGAAAAATGGACAAAAAATAATAATAAAATAAAATAAAAATAAAAAAATAAAATAAAATAAAAACACTAATCAAACAAGGGCAGTGTTTTGTTCTTATACACATTTAAGTTAATTTTATTAAAATTGGCGGAGAAATCAAGACAGTTAAGACAAGTTCTCCATTTAAATCAGGGGTTCCCAAACTATTTTGGGCCAGATCTCTTTTCCAAAATGAGCTCATACCACCGACCCACATTTCTTTATTAATTTTTATTTATTGTTTCAGCCGACCACGACACATTTTTATTTATTGTTTCTGCCGACGCCCGAGAGGTCGATATCGACCCCTTTGGGCATGACTGATTTAAATAAATGTTTAACACTAAAACCAGAGCGGAAACGTTTAAATTCAGACAGCCTGAGATCAGCTATGATCTCAGGCGCGCATATCCTTTCGGAATAAAGTTTAAAAAGGCTTCTGCTAATAATATTCTTGATATCAAATAATTTACTATTTGGCTTAACATCAAAAAATTTAAACCTATATTTAAGAAATTTGACGAAGCTGTTGAATTTATTTTGAATAGCATCACGGAGGTGAGCCAGGAGCTGTGTACCTCTTCTTTTCACTGTCGTCCCTTCCTGTGCGAACTCTTAATGCACCGTCCTTCCGACGAACGCGAACAACTACAGCTCACTGATACGCATTGTTTGGAAAAATCCTGCACCGCGGAGCTGCTTCCGCCTTAAACTCGTCAAATATACAGGGTGTTTCAAAATTATGTACAATAAATTTAGTGACATATTCTTCAGGTCAAAAGAAGACGAAAATGTTCTATAGCACTTTGTCTGGAAACGATTTATTTACGCGATACAGCCAACTAAACCCGTGGCTCCAAATTACAGGAATTTTTCAAAGTGCCCGCCACCAGCTCGCACGCACGCTTCGGCTCGTTGCATGAGCAACCGTCTGATGTCATGGAAGAGTTCGTCGCCAGCATTACGAACGGTTTGGCATGCATTTTCAATTCGTTGTCGCAGATCCATAATGTTAGGAACTTCTGTGCTGTAGACGATCGTTTTCACATGACCCCACAGAAAAAAGTCCAAGGGATTAAGGTCGGGTGATCTTGCAGGCCAGGGTACCGGTCCACCTCGACCTATCCACCGATTCGTGTATGCAGCATTAAGGTGTGCTCGCACAACATGGCTGAAATGTGCTGGAGCGCCATCATGCATGAACCACATGTTAGATCTTATCAAAAGAGGAACATCTTCCAGTAATTCTGGCAATGCATTCTGCAGAAACAAAAGATACGTTCGCCCAGTCAATCGTGGCGGCAACACATAAGGGCCAATTAAGTTATTTCCGACAATTCCACACCAAATGTTCACGGAGAAACGCTCTTGATGCGCTCGAGCTCTGGTAACATGCGGGTTAGCATCTGCCCAATGGTGCTGGTTGTGAGAATTTACGATTCTTGTCCGGGTGAAGGTTGCTTCGTCCGTGAAAAGTATCTGGCTGAGACAACTAGGGTCTGCAGCATGACGACGTTGTATCCATTGTCAAAATCGTTGTCGGTGTGGATAGTCCGTTGGGTTCAGTGCCTGAACCAGTTGCAGGTGGTATGGATGCAAAAGCTGACGGTGAAGAATGCGCCAAACAGATGAGTGCGGAATGTGTACCAAGGAAGAAATACGACGGGTGCTTGTCTGTGGTTGATCATGTATGATGTCAATTACCACATCCTCCTCATCCGGAGAATGTGCTACAGGCCGCCCTTGTCCTGTTTGACGGCCAAAGGAACCACGCTCCCTCAAATGTCTGTCGACAGATACAAATGTTCGGTTATTTGGCAAACGTCTATTCGGAAAGCGTTCTTGGTAGAGTCTTCTTGTTTCCACAGCATTTCCGTCCGCAAGACCATACATTAGGTGCATGTCAGTGTATTCTGCACTGGAATACGTGTACATGACTTTTTTTTTTACGTAAATCGTAATGCGTATGTCAAAGCACGCAAACGTTCTGAAATTGATATTCCTAGTGGATGTACAGTAGTGAAACTACAGTAATGGAAACAACCGTATACAACTAATCGAACAACCCTAAAGTAGGTTTAAATGGAACAAACCACTCAACCTAGTGTTGGGTCGAAACGCTGGAACTGCTAAAATATCGTCCGCTAACTACCGTGCTTCCCTACTCTATCATATTGGATTACTCGCAAACAAATCGTTTCCAGACAAAGTGCTATAGAACATTTTCGTCTTCTTTTGACCTGAAGAATATGTCACTAAATTTATTGTACATAATTTTGAAACACCCTGTATATGCCTCGTTATATACGCCTCTATACCACAGTCAAATAGTCCCCCTCTCCTCGAAGCCTGATTGGAGATATCAGCACAGCCTCCGAACTTATTGATCGTAGCAGTACAATATTTCAGTAGTCGTCTTGCTTGTAGACATTACGAATAATTTTTTATTTTCACTTTTAAGTTATTTGTTTTTTAATTTTTATTTTCGTAAAACACTTGAGACATATAGCGTAATATTTGTTTGGTTTCAGCCTTCAGCATCGGAAGCATGATCTACACTGGTTTGGAAATCGTTCAGTTTTTCGAAATGGATCCAACGTCTGAGTGCTACAGCATATTGGACGTGATAAATCCTATCACCCAGATGGCTTTCACCTTCATTCAGTTGTATTTCATCTTTCTAAATGCGAAAGTAAGTATGAAAAAATAATATCTTGTTTCTTTCAGTAAATTAATGCATATACGCATGTTAACTCGCTTAACAAGTTTCAATTGATTAAAGTTGTTGGCTTTATTATTGTATTTAAATACGCAATTAATACGGTTTCTATCAATGACAAGTTACCTATGGTCCTACAAATGAATCATGAGAATTGCCAATCATTGCGTTACCATGGAAGCCAGCTGAGGAATGATATAGCCTGTCACTGAAATCATAGATGAAAGAAACTGGATGGACGATTCCCTATACTTACCCATTAAGTTTTAAATCTCTAGATTTGGAAAGTACTGCAAACTTTGTAGTCTGCTACTGAATCCGCCATTGTTTGCCCAGTTGGCAATATCAATTCAGTTACGCTTACTCTAAAATTCGGCTAAAATGCAATTTTTAATAAGTTTTTCGTATTTATTATTGTCTGGAATTTTAACTGACAATCAATAAATTTTATAACTATTGATTTTCCTTTAAGTTTTGTTTTCAATGAAAATTTTCTATATATAAATAATAAGGTTGAGGTAATTTAATGATAACTAGATTAAGTTTTTAGTTTTTCACTTCATTTATGAAGGGCTAATAAATGAATAAATTAATAAACATACATATTTTTATTATTTTATTTATCAAAATATAAGTTTAGAAATTTTTTATTAAAAATAATTTAATAAACTTTTATGAAATTTATTTTTATATTTATATCAAGTACGTATATGTACATTAAACATTTTCTTTTATGGACAAGAGTTTCTTCCTTTATACAATCAAAACTTCAATTAGCAGTTTTGTTTTAATTTTATTAAATTATAAATATTAAATCATTATAATATTGCAATTATAAAAATAACAAATAATAAAGCTTGATAATAATAATATCAAATAATAATAATTTAATAAAATAGGAATTGTTAAATTGAAATTTTGATATAAATATAAAAATTAATTCGATAATTTTATTTTGATAAAAACTTATAAAAATCAATTTGATAGGAATATTAAAAATTGTAATTTAGAAAAAATTATATTTTGATAAAAAAAAATTCACAAAAGAAAGAACTACACATGCAATGTATTTTAAAATTTATTAATTTATTCATTTATGGAGGTTTGTAATGTTGAGGTTGTAATCTACCAAAAACTTCTAATTAAAACTTTGTGTATTTTTTTTCAACCAAACAGCAAATAGTTACTTCAGTTTCAAACGTTACATTTAAGTAACTATAATATCTTGTTAATGATAAGTGATAATTAACTTCTCTAAAAACAATAAAATAAAAAGTACCCAACATCAAAGTTTTATTTCAAGTTTTTTAATGCTCCTACTTCCACATTTCAGCGACAATTTAGAATTGTTAATTGAATTGTATTTTCTTAAAAAGAAATATATTCAACTTTTAGCAATTTTTCTTTAGTGCCACAATAATGTGGAAAAATTATATATTCTGATCGTCTGGGAACTGCACAATGCAATATTTCAACAACATTCGGTGAAGTTATAGTTTTCTTGCTTTTAATTATTTCCTGTATATTTTAACGAATTTATTACCCTCCAGGGAGCAATAGATTGAAGGAACCTGAAGTTTTGCTTATTCGGGTTAAAAGTTTGGATCAATTAACGAATATTTCATTAAAAATTTAATCTAAACTGCATCCTTCACATGCATTTTAATCGTATCTATCGCTGTTTGGGCCAACAATGGCTGACAACTCACGTGACTTCTGGTTTACCAATCAGAAGCTTTGGGCGGCGCGGAAAAGGTTTGCCGTGATTTCCTAATCTAGAGCTTTAATCAAGTTTGATTTTGCAGCGACTTCTGGATATTTGCGTGAAAACTAGCATATGTCGTCTGCTTAGGGAGAAGAGGAAGCACTACTCATAGCTAATGGTTATTTTTGATGTATTGCTAGGAAAAAGAAACTGGTGCGATTTTCTTTAAATTTATAATTCATTTTTAGGACATATCCCTCCTTTCAAAATATTAGAATACTCACAGAAAACATCATAGTGATGCACATGCTGGCCCAATGATAACTCGTTTCAGTGAAATTAAAATTAACAAAAGCAACAAAAGTAAGATTCAAAAGTAGTTCATTTAAATAAGGTCAAAATAAATAACTAACGATTCAGAAAATTAGAATACGTAATTTACTGGTTCAAAATATGAGAATACGTGAACAAACTAAAGAAGAAACATTCATTACCGCCAACTGGCATTCTTGAAACGTTCAATATTTGGTAGCATCCCCTCGTGCTTTGATCACAGCCTGTAATCTGTTTCTCATATTGTCAACAAGCTTCGCACAGTCCAACCTGTTGAGAGAATTTCACACTAGTCGCAAACAAGTGATGAAATCAGCTTTATTTTCTGGTGATGTGACTTGGAGCCGCTTTTTCATTACACCCCATTGTGGGGTCCGGGGTTTTAACCAAAATACGTAATGAGTTATGAGGAGCTTACATCACTACCCGGCCAACCCAACACATCCTTCTGTCCCTATAAAAGTAATGAATTTCAGTCGTGGTCTGCTTAGGGATCAGGATAATCTTCTCCGCAGGCCGTGCTTAGAGAGTAAATGGAAGGGAGCGTAGATTATCCATATTTTAATAAATTTAACGATCTCCAGATAATTAGAACGTTTACTCGTTCCCATTTATTAATATAAATTCCCTTGTTAAATGAATTCGACTAGAGGAGAAACAGTTAAATATCTAAATAAAATTTACTATAAATCTTAATAAAAATATACAATCATACTTTAAATATAACTTTAAATATTAATTCATTAAATATAATGGATTGCCGGTTCAAGTTTTTTGGAAATTGAGTGGAAACAGGAGATTGCCGTTCCGTCGAAGGAAAAGTGACTGGTCGTCTTCGGCGTCAATGGGATAGGCGTCGCTTAGGTGGTTCTTCTTTTCGAGCTACACCCAAACTCTCCACTAAAATAACTTCATTAATTTATCAGTTCTTTAGGCAGAATCCGGTTAACTCTTTTCCGTGCCTCAGCTTTGAATTTGGCTCGCTGCATATAGAAAATCTTCTCCTCCGTTCGTTTGGCTCTTGCAAACCTCTACGATCATCTGCTTCATACCAGCATCTACGTTCATCTACTTCGTTCCTCCTTCTAGTTGAACAAAACTTCTTTTCAAAATTTTCGTGATCTGATCGTTTCTCATTGGTTAGAAGTGCTCTCAACTCTTCCTAGCTCATAATTATCACGTGTTCGGCTTATTTTTCAACAGGTACGCTTCAATTCTTGAGCAAGAGAAGATATTGTATCAACTCTACACCTGCATGGCTCTTCTTCCACATAGTTCGATCATGTAATCAATGCCGATTTTCTGTGTTAACGATATTCAAACTCAAGGCTTCAACATGATTCTAATTCCAAAGTGTCTCCTATTAAACTTATAATAATTTCTTAGAAAACCGTAGTGTATTTCTAAGTCCCAATAATGTGTAAATTCTCGTAGCAGGATTACACAAAAAGTTGAAAAACGATTGGTAGCCATTGTTCTTCTGAGATTCAAACATTACTTATGTTAAGTCGGAAAAATAATTTATAAAGTGTGGTGGTTCCCACACCATAAGTTCTCTATTGGGTTGAGGTCGGAAGAATTGGCAGGCCAAGGAATCTCCGTAATGTTTCGAGATTGCAGCCATGCCGTTGTTGCTTTAGAGGTGTGGCAGGACGCACCATCCTGTTGGAATATGAAGTCCTCACCATACTGAATTTCCAAACAAAAAAAAAGACTGGAATTGCTTTCTTTCATTTTTGTTATGGAAGTTATTGCGAAGAATATAAAGGCTGACGTCCTTTAAAGAGTGACCATGGGAATTCACGTGTTTAGCGACAGAAGTGTTAGCATTGCTAAGGATATCGAATTTATTTATTACCAGGTTTTCCGCAATACTAATTTTGATACACTTTACAATGCAAGAGATATACGAGAAGTGCAGGTCAGGTTCTGATTAATCTTGAGGGAAAGGAGGAAGCACTACTGGAAATGGAGATGGCAGGGTTAAGGAAATGGCAACAGCCGCAAGGTGAACAGCCCCTGGTAGAAGCGTGTGGTTTAGTGATAGCAGCATAGACCAAAATATCTTTAAAATTAGATGTCCTTGTGGAAGAAACTTGAGGTGGTTTAGGTAGAATGGAATGGAGCAGGGGAGAGTCGTCGATAATATGTGGATGTTTCCTTAGGAGATTTTTAATACTATTCAGGTTTGGATGATAGGGAAGAACTAGCGTAGGTGTTGCCATGGCTGGAGAAGGTTTGGGATAGTTATTAGAACGGGAATTACGATGTTTATAGATAGAAGCGCGTATGACAAATATCAGATGACCCCTTTTCTTTAAGGGAGTGGGTAAGGGCATTAGTATGGAAGTCCTTGTCGGATTGGTAAGTGCAGATTCTGTAGATGTGAGTTAACTGATCTAGAGGGATGTTATCCTTGCAGTGGCGTGGATGGCAGCTATCATAGTTTAAGTTCTGGTGCTGGTCGGAAGGCTTCTTATAGAGATTAGTCGGTAATTTATTGTTTATTGATAGAGACATCTAAAAAAGGAACCGTCCTGGTAGAATAATTGAGAAAACTTGGAGGTGTGGATGGGGTTAGCGTGGTCGATAAAAGAGAGGAGTGAGTCTTCATCATGTGGCCAGATCAGGAAAACATCGTCACTATACCGCAGCCAGACCAACGGCTTCAAGGGAGGCGTGGAAATTAATAGAGTTTTCACCTCCCACATAAAGACATTGGCATAGTTTGGTACCATTTTGGAACACAAGACAATGCCGCGGGACCGCATATAATAATAATAATAAAATAAAATTTGTGGGGTTATTAAGTTCGAATGGGGTATATCTGTATTTTAGGGTCTGTATTGCTGTGTGATGAATAACGAAAAAAAAGGTCCGATAATAGGAATAGGTAGCGTCTTTTATTGTGCGTTCGACGACCAGAAAACAGCTATACAGACCGCGCGAGACCAGATAACTACAAAAACTTCAAACTCTTGTGAAATCCATGCCGAAGAGACTCATTGATGTTAGTGAAGTGAAAGGACATCTAATGAAATACTGAATCAAAATGAAATTAATGATTCCTAAGAAAAATCCATCCTGGTCTCAAACTTTTTCCTAACCTTCATACAGAAAAATGTATCATTTATTTTATTTTGCATTTACTTTTTTTTGGAAATAGATCAAGTTCTGTGTGACAATAGACATATCACTCTAATTAATCAAAACTTTTTCAATTTAATTTGTTTATTTTCTGAAGTGAGGTAGTCTCAAACTTTTTTCCCACATCTATAAATACGGAAATACAGTTATTCTTTGTATGCAAAAGAATATGCATTGTTCCTATTGCCCTTTGTGGCATCGAAATTATTCCACATTCACCATTCCAGGGTGTCTAGCAAAATGATTTTGTAAAATTTCCCGACTTTTCCCGGTTGATCAAGTAATTTTCCCTGACCAGCGACCATATGCATACATATGGGATCCATTTGAAGCTAATTAGATTGTACATGGAGCAGCCAACCTTGAAACGAAATGTCCTGCTCGACAAAAAAGAACTAATCAAAGCAATCAGATCGTCTGGAAAACCACAAGTAATTATTTTGTATATGAGGCTGTTGTGCCAAACATGATCAAAAGCATTACGGACTTCCAAGAAGACAAGACCACATTAATTAGCACAGTTACGAGAAGTGTTTTGATCTGCAAAAAGCCTCCAGATCTGAAGTTGGCAGGAGTGACCTGGGCGACAGCCAAAATGCTTATCACAAACCAGATTTCTGTCCACACAGAAGCCGTTGAACCTCTTCAGAATGACGGGTTCACAGACTTTTGAAATATAGGTAGCAAACTTATGGGCCTACAGTTGACAGCGTGAGCAGAGTTTAGACCAGGCTTTGGTATTCCATGCGACAATCGACAATCGTACAGCCCAGGAAAAATGAAACGAGCGGTCAGGAAGCACCGCTTCCACTGCCATACTCGTCCAGGAAGTATCCACGGGAAGTACACTGAACTAGGCAAGAAGCCAGATGAATCCTAGTTAAGTCGTCCAGAGAATAACATGGGGAGACCTTTCCTTTCAGGACGATCGAGTTGATTGTTGATTGACGAGCGACACGAGGAGCTAGAAGATCTAGTATTCGAGAAACATGGTCTTTTGGGTGTCGTCGAAATTGATGTCCAGGATGTGACAAGGCCTGCGATGCCTGAGGAAACTTGTAAAGGTGAGCGGATGCTCCAGAATATCTGCATCCAGAGGATTGGGATGGTTCTTTATCTTCGGAAGCAAGTTCTTCAGCAACTCCTGGACATAGTTACCAGTTGGATGTATATGGAAATCTTCAGCAATAGAAATATTTGTTGCAACTCTCCTGTCAAATTGGGCAATAGTCCTCAGGATAAAGTTTTGGAAGGTTTGGAGGTTCTTCTATCTGGACTTGCATATTTTAGCCCAGGCAGGCATAACATAAAGAAGAATGGTTCGGATGACCATCTTATAAAGCATAAGTTTGCTACCCATTCCGAGTGCGCTGTTTCGGAACTTTGCATTCTTAGCTTTATTGATCGCATAGGAGATGTGGTCACCCCAATTTAGCCTGGCATCTACCTCCACTCCGAGGTACTTGTAAATTTTTACCCATTCGAGGTCTTTATACCAGAAAGGAAGAGAGGACTCGGGTTAGACATGGAGCAGCCAACCCTGATACGAAATATCCTGTTTGACAGAAAGGAATTAATCAAAGTAATCAGTTCGTCCGAAAAACCACAAGTAACCATTTTCTATATCAGGTCGTTGTGCCAAACTGATAAAAAGCTTTACGGACATCCACGAAGACAAGACCACCGTACTTAGCACAGTTAAGAGGAGTGACAAGCCTCCAGATCTGAAGTTGGCAGGAGTGACCTAGGCGAAAGCGAAATTGCCCATCACGAACGAGATTTTTTTGCTATACAGAATTTGTTAAATCTCTTCAGAATGATGCGTTCAAAGACTTTTGATAGCATAGGTAGCATGCTTATAGGCCTGTAGCTGACAGCAAGAGCAGGGTTTAGACCAGGCTTTGGTATGTTAACCATGACGGACACTTTCCACTGGTCGGGGATGTAACCAAGTTTCCAGCAGTTATTCATGGCTTTGGTAATGATCGAGACAATATTAAATAGGAATCGGCGATTCACTAGGCGTGGTAAATTGATTTTTGAGGGAATCGTCGTTCAGTTGCCGTCACTGTTCACATCGTTGCCATTGCCTGGAAGCAGTGTCGGCAATTGGATCTGTTACTCTTTAAGGCCCTCACATTAGGGGAGACAGGGGTTGGTTGTTAAAATTTTCACTTACGTTTTTTTTGCGGATAAATGGTATCAGCTGGAGACATTATATTATGTTAGCACATAGGTCAGACATTCCTTTAGCTAAAACAAATTTTATTTGTTAAGGAATATGAGCAGATTTTTTTAAAAGAAATAATTTTTTCGGGGGATATAAATTGACACAACCTGCCCCCACATGGGGTAGGTTGTTCCGCTCTCCGGATTGGTTATTACATTACATTAGGTTATACAGAATAAAAACACAGACAAGACTGAAACAAAACTTAAAAGGTTTCATTGTAAGTCTCTTCAATTAAAATCATCAGCGTTGTAATTAATGCAAATGTAGCAAGGTTCATCATCAGTGCAATCTTCGTGGCCCAGTTCTTACACTTTGTGCACTGTATCCATGTTTAACTTGGCTTTGAATTAGAGAATGGTTCTCTACAAAGTATGCAGAAATAGCCTATTCCTTATCATCAGAGCTTTCCATTCGGCATCGTTTATTATTAGTAGACCTAAGACTTTTGGTCTTTTTCTGAGAGAGTGGCTTTTCGCTTTACAAAATGGACGAATTGTTTCAGGGCTAATTTTGCTTGGTCCAGGGACAGCAGAGTGGATAAGAGATGCCGAAATGTCTAATGCTGGTGAAGAACCTGGGGCACCAACTGAAGGGCTCTGTGGGCGTACAGGAATATGCGTAGGTGTGTTTGGCTTAACACGTGTCTCTGTTGTTGTCGAATTTCAATTAAGTGTATTATTTATTTATACCCATGTTCGTAATAATTATTAATTAATTAAAAAGTAATTGTATATTTGTGTCATTCACGATTATCATCAGGATGGGGCAGGTTGTGAAATGTAATTCTTGTGTAACAACCAACACTTTTCGTTTTTTGAATCTTTAGGACTAATTTTTGTAAAAACGTGCCATGACTTCGAGGCACTTAATAGGTCTAAATGTCTAAATATTACCTGATATTGACTCTTTCAAACGGTAAATGAAGTATTAATGAAATCCTGAAACCATAGAAATAGTTAATGTTTTCATTCAGCATAAGAATTTTACTCGAGACCCCAAAATTTACAAGTAAATGTTTATCTCTTACCTCATCAAAGCAACGCGCTTGAATATTTGATGGAAGCTAGATCATGCGAGTAGTAGTTTTCCTGATGTCACGGATTTTTTCTGCCATCTGTGATTTTTAAAACATTTGTAAAAACCCATCCGTGTAATATCCAACTCTGGTCTCCCCTACCCCAGAGCGAGTAGTCCTGGATGGACAACGATTTCAGTTGTTCGCTCCACCTGTGTGTTCTTAGAACTTTAACCTCTTCCCAGACCTGGCAAAAAGCGTGTTGGTAATTAGTCTTGAAATAGGGTAGTCGCTTGCGTTGCCATAGTCTTGTATAGGAATCCTTTCAAGAATGAGACGCCTGAGGAGACTATGTAAGGAGGGAGGTCGAGGTATTCGGGACGCTTTCGATCAGCAGTGGTGGTACTGGAAGTAGTAACATCGTTGATACAAGAGTGATTGCACTGATACTTGTGTTGATGTCCTCGTTGGACCAATCCAAACAAACCAAATAGTGAAGGTGTACATGCCCATTGTAAACTACATTCCGAATTTCAATCCTTCACCTCAAAAATGGATTTAACCCATGGAATTCTTCAAACATCAAATTATATTCCGGAGGTAAAATAGTTCCCCATTCGGATCTCCGGGGGGGACAAAATGCGAGGAAGACATCTAAAGACAGAAAGGAAACTGGAGATAGGAGGTGGAGAATAGGAACATGGAACGTCAGAAGTCTGCTGAAGGAGGAAAAGTTGGAAACTTAAGAAGAAAAATGGCCAAAAATAAAATGGATGTGATTGGTGTAGGCGAAACAAGATGGGAAGGACAAGGAAAGGAGAATTGTGAAGATGCAACGTTTTACTTTAGCGGAGGCAAGCGAGGGAGAAACGGAGTGGGACTGCTTGTGAACAAAGAATCTGATATGTGTATAAATAGGGTTATATATGATTGTGACAGAATAACAGCACTTAAAATGAATGCAAGACCAAAAGACATACTAATCATGCCAACCTGTGACCATGATGATGAAGAACTAGAGGAAATGTACGATAGGATCGAATACATTTTGGAGGTAGAGGGAAAGGGATGCTGTAACATTGTCAAGGGGGATTGGAACGCCTGTGTGGGAGAAAAGAAGGTTGGGGGAGTGGTGGGCAAATATGGAATTGGGAAGAAAACCGAAAGAGGTGAAAGGCTGATTGAGTTTCATAAGGAAAGGAGGATGATCATTACAGAACATGGTTCAAGAATCATAAGAGAAGGTTATAGAAAGCACCTGGAAAGCACGTGGAGATAGATATAGAAACAAATTGATTTTATTTTGGTAGAAGAGAGATTTCAGAAGATATAGGCAGTGATCATGTGTTGGTGATGGCAGAACTGAAAATACGTCTGAAGAAAATCAAAAGGACACAAATGATTAGGAATTGGAATTTGGAAAAGTTAAAAGACTTGAACAGGAGAGAGATCGAACAAAAATTAGAGCTGGAGATTGAAATACCTAGAGCAACACTTAGGGACGGAGTTGAAGAAAAGTGGAATAAAATTAAATCGGGAATTATAAAGATCTTTGAAGAAACGGTAGGATACAAGAAAGGTAGGAGAGCTAAGAAGCACTGGATAACAGAAGAAATGATAGACAAAATGGAAGAAAGAAGGATTTTTAAAAATCAAAACACACAAATGGGTAAAAGGAAATTCAGAAAATTGAACACAGAGCTCAGGATAGAAACAGACAAAGCCAGAAAGAAATGGCTTGAAGATGAACGTAAGGAAATCGAACAATTGGACAGGATAGGACGACATAGAAGAATAAAAAATATTACATGGGATGGAAGATCAAGAGCAGGGTGTAGCCGAGAGATAGAGGACAAACAAGGAAGTCTGCTAAAGGAAGGCAAAGCAATAATGGATAGGTGGAAAGAATATAAGGCCAAAGGTAAACCACTTGAACTAGAAATGGAAAGAGAAGAGTTGGTAGACAGTAACAACATCGGAGGAGATATATTGATGGAGGAAATATGTGCAGCCATGAAAGGTATGAAGAATGGAAAGGCAGCTGGTATAGATGGCATACTAGTGGAGCTTATCAGATATTTACACGAAGGTGGAATGAAGCAGATGACATCCTTATGCAATGAAATATACCGGATTGGGGAATGGCTAAAGGATTTTCTGAAAATAGAAATGGTACCACTGGCAAAGAAGAAGGGGACAAATAAGTGTGAACAACATCGAAACATCAGTCTGATAGCACATGCAGCGAAGATTTTGCTGAGGGTTTTAAACAGAAGGCTAATTAAGATCATGGAAGAGAATGTAACTGAAGAGCAGTTTGGTTTTAGAAAAGGGATGGGAACAAGAGATGCCATTGGTGTCATTCGAACGATTGGAGAAAGATACTTGGAGAGGGGCAAAAGCATGAGTTTGTGTTTTGTGGATTTGGAGAAAGCTTTTAATTGTTTGCGGTGAATGAAACTATGAGAATTTTAACAGATAAAGGAGTGGATTGGAGGGACAGAAGACTTATAGGCAAATTGTATTTGGGGCAGGAGGCAGCAATCAGGATAGAAGATTAAAAAACAGACTGGTTTGAGATCGGGCAGGGGGTGAGACAGGGCTGCCGTCTATCTCCAACACTTTTCATCATGTATGCTGAAGCGATGGTAGAAGAATGTTGGAATGGAGATAAAGGAATAAGCATTGGAGGGAGAAGGATCGAGTGTATTCGGTTTGCGGATGACATGAACCTGTTAGCTGACAACACAGAAGACTTGATGGAAAGGGTGAATAAATTTTGAAAAAATGGAGGAAGGATATGGATTAAGGATAAATCAAAAGAAAACAAAAGTTATGCGAATGGGTGAGTTTGAAAATATGGAGGTGTATGTGAAAGGCGAAAGACTGGAACAAGTGGAAAGTTTCAAATATCTCGGAACGGAAGTAACAGAGAATTGGAGGAGTGAAAAAAGAAATGCGAGCACGCATTGGTATGGCAAAAGAAGCGTACAGAAAGAAGAGTAAAATATTAAACAGTAAGCTAGAGATAACTCTACGGAAAAAGATAATAAAGTGTTTTGTATGGAGTGTACAACTGTATGGCTGTGAAACGTGGACATGGTTAAAGAGAGACTGGGAAAGAATTGAAACTTTTGAGATGTGGACATGGAGGAAGATGTTGAATATCAAGTGGTGGGATAGGGTAAAAAATGAGGAAGTTTTGAGAGGAGTAGGGGAGGAGAGAAGCCTGATTGACATCATTACTAAAAGAAAAAGAAATTGGATAGGACATGTATTGAGAAGAGACTGTTTGTTGAAGGATGTGATGGAGGGCATGGTAGAAGGCAAGGCCAAGAGAGGAAGAAGGTGAATGAAGAAGACTGACGTTCTAAAAGATGGAGGAGGTTACAAGGAATTGAAGAGAAGAGCAGCGGACAGAGAAAGATGGAGTAGGGGCAACTCGGACCTGCATAAAGCAGAGAACCTATGATGATGATGATGATGATGACCTCAAAAATGCAAAATCAATGAAGGGGACGGATAGACAGTAAGACAGACATTGTAAAACCAATAAGTAGCTCCATTCTTCCGCTATTTAAGAATCCTGTATTTCGCGGTCAGGTAAAACACTGCGCGTTCAACAGAATTTCATGACGCAAGTTGAAGACAAGACCGGCATTCGTGCAATACTCTTCTCGGCTATCCCTGTCAAGTCACTGATGCCTTCCCCATGGGCTTTTGTGGTTTCGGCCTTCTCAAAAGGGGTCTCGGAAGGCGTCGCCCCAAAAAAGGCTGGACTTTGGAAAGTGTGCAAGGAGGTATGAAACAAAATTTTACTGGCCGTCCTGCAAAAAAGTCTGCTAGCATGGAAATTACGGCGCCAGGCTATTAACAGGAATCAGAGGAAACACATTGAATATTTTCGGTGGTAGAGAAGGGTCTTCAGGTGAAATGAGTCATCCGAAATCAGCTAAGTTCAGAAGAGATGACCCTCCATATAGGTGGGACAAACGTCTTTCTCTTTTGTGCCCGAAAGGAAAAAAATCGCAGCTGATAAGATCTTTTGATCTGGGAGGCCACATTTGCTCTTCTATGAAATTTTATGCCACTCGCATATTTGGGTGTGACGAGGCGGTTATTTGTTGAACCGACAGCGGAACTCACGTTGGACGGAATTGAAATCACACTTCGCAGGCTGCACCACACGTAACAATTTTTTTCTCATTTTATTGTAATTTTTCAAGAAAACAGGAACAGAACCACTCTATGGCATTGAGTGAAACTTCTAGACTGGTTTTTAAAAAGTTTGGACTTTCCTCTATCTAGTCATGCGCGGAATGTGTCTGTCTTTTACAGTTTGTTTGAAATATTTAACACCTGTTCCATTGTTTTTAATAACCTAATATTACTAGGTAACCACAAAAGTTCTTGCCGTTTTTAATTCTGGAAAACAAAATGATGTACACAAAAAGTAGTGTATCGCTAGTCCCCAAAGTAGTCTCTATTGGCATCTAACACTTTCTGCCAATGTCTCTCTAGTTGATCAATCCCCTGGATGTAAAATTTGCTGGTCTTGAACTCAAAGAAGTCCGTGAATGCCTTTCCAGATCTGTATCATTGGTGTAGGATTTTCCACGAAGATGGTTGTCCAGAGAATGGAAAAGGTGATAATCCAAGATCTGCTGAGTAAGGTGGATGACACAAAGATTCCCAGGCAAGCCGCTCTATGGTTTCCCTGGCCACCCGCGTCACATGTGGCCAGGCATTGTCATGAAGAGTACCCCTTTGCGATTCACCAATGCTGGCTCCTTCTGCTGCAATGCCTGTTGCACAGGTTCCAATTGCTGGGAGTACAGGTCCCCAGTGATAGTTTGGGCAGTTGATAGCAGCTCGTAGTGAACCATTTGGCGTCTAGTCCACCAGTCACACTAGACTATTGGATTCATCAGAAATGACATTCTCCCGACCGGAATTTCTGGAACCAATGACTTGCGATGCGTTCATTCACAGCATCATTCCAAACGCAGACACATTCGACGACTTGATGCTGCTGCTGACAAGCCTGCCTTGAAGTCATAAAGCAAACAACACCTAACCATTTCCTTCGATACCTCCATTTGTCTTCACTTCTGCACGAGATGTGATTGATGTGAATGCCCAACAGCCCTGTATTTATAGAGGCTAACCTCCCTCCTCCCCCGTGACAGATTTTGGACCACACCGTACACTCATTTGGATATCTTCTATCACTTCCTTTTATGACAACATAAAAACGGCAAGAACTTTTGTGGTTACCTAGTACAAAGGCTGTTCAGTAAAGAATGGTTATTTTGTATTCGCATAATTTCAAGTTTAGAATTCTGGCTTTTCTTAGAATTGATAGTTCTTAGAACTTAACATTTTTCTGAAGATCTTTAAAAATGAGCAGTAATTGGAGATAATACAGAGTTAGCTATTGACTATAGACTATTGAAAAACTGAGCAACTGGTGAATTATCCAGTGGTCATTGAGTTCCCAGGCGACCGTTGACGATGCAAGCGTGTCGAGAGAAGAAACGGCGACTGCTAAACCACTACAAATGTTGAATACCCAAGATTGGCTTTAGGACATCGAGAGAGCAGAGTGAATTGCACCAACAGGTTAACAACGAATGAACAACTCCAATAGATTAGATTGTTGAAATTGCAGAGCAAAAAGAGACAAACGATCACGTAGATCCGATGCCACCCAAGAAAAGAACTGTATCTCCAAAGTTTACCACAGCAGGGCGAGTGTACATCTAAAGTAAGATTACCTGGTCAAGAAATTATTTAGGGTAGCTGGACCATAGTTGGAGAGGCCCACCCATTGGGAGCAATGTAGAAGAATTCTTTCGGTTTTTCATTGACATTTTATTGTTATAATTGTCATCTTTTTAATGTGTTCATTTTTACTGTATATTCACATTCAGATATTGCAAAAGTTCATCAAAGAAAAGCCCAAGCAATACCGTTGATATGAGCTAGACATTTTGCACACTTGATCTTCAAAGCAAGTGGAAGATCTGCATGAGATTTCGAAAAAATAACAAGAAAATATCCTCCCGAGGCAGGTACTGGAAAGTAGCGGAAGCCCTTAGTTCATGTAAATTTTTACCTATCCATCTGCAATTTTTAACCTGCTATTTTTTTTTTATTAAAAAATTGATTTTCTGGAACGTAGTATTTACAAAATATAAAAGAGCTCTGTCTTCTTTCCTTTCTCATCATTTCCGATCGAATGATATATCGCATGCCTCATGATGCCATAATTCTAATCACCAAGTGACTGCCACTTCCACATCTACCACCCCACTGGGACAATTTGGCCCAAATTTCATAGTAATGTAGATCATGCCTAGAGGAATCTGCATATCAAATTTCACTCCATTATGTACCTAAACACCACAGATATTTTGTTCCCTCTGACTACCACCCCCGTAATTCTAACCTCAGTGCACATAGTAAGCTACATGCTGAATTTCAACCATCTACCTCAAAAATGCAGAAATTTTGAAGAGACCAACATTGTAAAACCAGTAAGGAGTTCCATTCTTCCGCCACTTAATACTTACCGAAAATAATTGATATTCAAAATGATGGCAACCACGGTCTATAGATATTCATGGTCATCGAGCTCCATTGTTAAAATAAAGCTAAAGTTTCTAGCTCCCAGGGAACTCTATTGAAAAGTGGCGCTGCATGTAGAATCTGCCCAACTGCGCCTGCAGCGCCACCCTATCGGCAGACACAAACTTTACTTTCGTATTCAGTTTCAATGAAAATCTCTATCGCAGGTTGCGGTCGGAATCAAGGTCGCTCTAATAAAGGTCATGACAAGGCCGCCATTTTGCTTCGATCTCAAGAAATCTAGCTTAAGAATTTGCTTCGAACTCAAGAAATTTGCTATTTAAAAATATAAGTTCGTTTAAAATGACCGACTGCTCAGCTATAAATCGTTCTGATAGCACATATATTAGTTTTCGATTGTTTAGTTTGATAGATCGATCCGCCATTTTGCTTCAAACTAATGCATGATGGGATTCCTTGTCATGACCTTTATTAGAGCGGCCTTGGTCGGAATAGTGCGATCTATGCGGCACCTGGCGCGATCTGTTTTCCTTAGCTTCTCGAAACAATGGAAAATGGCCGAAGCTCGATGACAATGAATATCTGTAGACCGTCATGGCAACTCATACTAATAGAAGGTATCTCGCAAAAGTATGCACGGACCAACAGTATACAATATGTCGTGACTAACAATGCAAGGCAAAGTTTGTTCAAGAATAGGCCGGTCGAGTTAATTCAACAATGGTGATAGGCCGTATAACAGGGTGATACGGTAATAATATAAATATTAGACAAAATGTATCGGGTTCAACCAATCAAATAATTATATGCAGGGTGAATCAAAAGTCTGTATCTCACATTCTCTCTTGGATACAAATCTAGTTATGCAAATTCCAATAAAGGGAGTGAATAGGAAGTTGAAGGTCTCTTTATCATTGTGGCACTTAGCGTTAAAACATGCAAATTAGGACTTATGCAAATCTTATCTACTAAACCGTAGGAGATACACAAAAATAAACAACAAAACAAAAAACTTGTTCAGTATCCAATAAGCAGCAAAACAAAAAAAAATTCATAATCCGATGAACGGATGACCCAAACACCTCGTTGCAATCTCTGCAATTGAACAATCGGCTCTTGTATTGTTTGTTTACAAATTTAGTCTTTACAGTCAATCTAGATGTTCAATGTGACGTCCAACTGCATCATAATTTAAATTTGCACGGCATTTCAACGATCCACTACATTTACAAAAGTGACTGGTGTTATTACTCCGTATGCTTCCTGAATCCATTGTTGTAGATCCTGTTGTGAGGTGGAAGGTGTGTTGATACTTTGACGTAGCCCTGTCTATCCAGGAACTGGTCTTTCTCGGCCAATCCAGCGATTCGGAAACATCATTTGCAAACGTTCGCGAACAATTAATCCATAATGTGCTCCATCATGCAGATACCACATGTGCTGGTAAGAGGCTACTGGCAAAGCATCAACAAAATCCATCACTAAAATTTTGATAATCTCATCTCTATAGCGTTTTGCTGGGAGAGTTCTGTACATCCCACACCACTCATTTATGTTCCTGTTCACTTAATGTGTTGCTTCTCGCAGCCATCGTGTGTTCTCTTCTGCCCAGTAATGAAGATTGTGCAAGGTGACAACTCCATCCCAGGAAAACTGGCTTCAACTGACCAGAACACCTCGTCAACTTAGTTCGGGTTATCATCAAGGCGACAAAGAAACCAATTGCAGAAGCTGGTGTGACTGACGTAATCGGACGTCAATGATTCCTAGTTACTGTGTACGTGATTTGGGTGAAACTATGTCCATGCAGGATCCTGATGACAGTTCTTTGAGAAGAGCCAGCATCTTTTGCAATTACTCTGCTGCTTAAGTGAGGGGTTGCAGCAACTGTTGCCAAGACTGCTAATATAGTTTCCTCATCAGTCTGTGTCCTTAGTCGACCTTGAAGCTGGTGCTGATGGTCAGTTCCTGCATTTAGAAACCATTGTACAAAAAATTTGACTGATTGCAGGACAGGTTGGACGGCGTTGATTAGGATTTCTTTCTTGATACAACCTAACTGTTGCATGATAGTTTTGCCTTGTCTCACCAAAGCAGAGAACCATGTTCATCATGTCCTGAGGAGTTACTGTGTCATCGTGCTTTAGTTTGATCTGGTTTCAGCTTCAAGATGGTTTCTTATACCAATTGCACAGGAAATTGGTGTTTTCATGGTAGCTTGTGGAACTTTCCAGAATGGGATATTGATTTTACATGAAATAATTTCCATGCTTGGCAAATGGTATTAAGTAGAAAAAAATCTCATTAGTTAGTACTGGCACTTGAACCCAGGATCTTTAGAAAGAGCAGGGAGATGACCTAGAAACAGGCGATTTTCATCAATGCGAGCAGGACAGTCTCGCAAGTGAACAAGATGGAACTGTGAAGCTCAATGAAGGGGGGAGCATGCACAGACAAGAGAATTTGTAGCGAAACTGTGCAGAACTTTTGACATTATTCTGTGCTCTTGCTTTCCCCACAGGCCAACCATCCCTTCCTCAATCTTGACAGGGATTAAGGTATTAATGTTGCAGAGATTGCAATGAGGTGATCCGTTCATCGGATTTTGAATTTTTTTTGTTTTGTTGCTTATTGGATCCTGAACAAGTTTGTAATTGTTTGTGTATCTCCTACAATATAGTAGATCGATTTGCATATGTCCTAATTTACATGTTGAAAACACTGTTTGTGCCACCATGAGAAAGAACATTCACTCCCTTTATTGGAATTTGCATAACTTCATTTGTATCCAAGAGAGAAGCGGGATACAGACTTCTGACTCACCCTGTATAACGTTCATTAAATTTGGTCTCAAGACTGATCACTTTGTAAGTTTTATTAACAAAAATATATTGGGACTCGATGCTGAAGTTGCTGATAGCAACAGTATCGCTGGGGATCACTGGAATCCGTCACCGCTACTAAGGGAGGCGGCGACCCTACAGTGTTCCAAGGAGCGTAGCCCAACTTTATCAATAGATCTGCCGAAAGTCCGCTGATCATTTGAAAGGCGTATTCGTCGTCTTCAATGTTCCTCCCAGCATCACGGAGATCCTTGACAGCGTTGCTCACTCTGCTAAGGCCATCAACTCACCCTCCTTCATCTTGAGGGACACACAACCTACATGCTAACGCCGAGTATGTACTGTTCTTTCAAAGTCTTTTAAATTCCTGATCATAATTTCAATTTCTGAGAATCGGTGAGAAGCCATCAGAATTTCTAAAAATACATAGAATTTCTGTCGTTCGGGTTTTTCTTAGAATTGATAGCGATTAGGACAGTAGATTACAATGGTCAGTCAGAGTGTTCGTTTTGCTTATTTTTTTTGTATTCTTGTACAAATGTTCGTGTTTGTATTTGTTTAACCGGAAAAACGAATAAAATAGTTTAGACTGTATAGGAAGGCAGTGTGGATGTTTGGATATTTAGTTTTGGTCTACTGACAAAAGGAACCTGATTTCCCTAATAGTGTTTTTGGCTCACATCAGTCGTCATCTTTTAGTTTCAGGAAATTGTCATAGTTACCTAAAATATTCTATAATTTTCTGCAGGATTCCAAAATATACGAAAGTTTAAAAATTGTTATAAAATAATATACAGTGCTACCATGTTCGCGATGGCCCAATTGATTGAGGGAGCTAGCGTTATATTCGTGGTTCCTGATTCGTATCTAGGTCGTGGAATTTTTCCTTCCATCTTTTTTAGTAATATCACTATTTGACTAGTTAGCTTTTTACCAAATTAAAACTATCTTTGGCTAAATTTGTTAAAAATATACGCTATAAATTTATATTTACTTTAATGGTTAACACAGTCATTATTTAATTTTTATCATAATTATTGAAATCTTTTATTACGTGAACTTTGATTTACGATTTTGTTGTTTGTAAAGGGAGCACGATTCTGTTATTAAAAACTAATTTTATCCGGAGAATCCACTATAACAATTGATGGCCTTTAAGGATTTGAATCGTTTAAGCCTCCTTTATCTTTTTATGGATTATAACTGTTGTTAAAAACTTGTTCGATTATTTAGATTAAAAACAATGCTGTAAGTTTTTATCAATAATTTATATTTGCAAAGAATAATATATCGGATTGCGTTGTTTAGCACACTTTAAACAGTATTTTGTGAAATATCAAGGTAAGCTTTGAAATGTGAACTCCGTTTTATTTGATATTTTTGTTGATTGTAAAAGTGATTTAGTTTAGAATACAAGCTGAGCACCAGAAGTAATCATTCATTTCCATTTGCAGTTGCTCATTAACCACATTAAAAAGAACGTTAAATGTTAATATATTAAGTAAAATAAGATAAAAATCTTTATTAGTTTTGTTAAAAAGCCACATTGTGGCGAATGTTTTATATTTTAAAGTCAATACTATAAAATTGAAAAAGCATGTTTCATGTTTAAAATAATATGTAACCGATAGACAAATAGAATCTAGTAAAAAAATGGAAAATAAAGTCTTCCTGTTAAAATATTTTGAAAAGATAAAGATATCGTAGACTCACGTATCTCTTAATTTATTCATTAACGAAAAATAATTGCATTCATCTTTTGTTCTAAACTCCCAAATAGCTTTCGAGTTTGGAAAGCCAAAGTTTAATTGCGTTGTGTAGCTTCCTTTGCACGAACCAATGAAACATGAATTAAAGAAAATTAAAGAAAGAGATGGGTTTATTTAATCGTTTGAGAACTCCATATACACTGTCATATCAATGAATTATGACCAGCACCCGTTCAAGGCACACGCATGGTTCGCCCCAATAACGATTACACATTGCAAAATTTGCATAACAGGCTGAGAAAGCTTTAAAGCTGGTGCATCAAACGGCAGGTGCACGAGCCTCAAGATGGGTAAATGTCCGGATTTAACGGACATCCAAAAAGGGATGATAATAGGCTATCCAGCAAGGTTGGCACCATCTCCGAAACGGCGCGATTTGTGAACTGTTCACGATCCGTTGTAGTGAAGGTGTACAAAGAGTGGACAAATTGCGTCCCAACGCCATCACTGTGAAGGGTCACGAGCCATCGACCAACGGGGTGAGCGGCGTCTACGCCGACTCGTAAAAGCTGATAGGAGAGCCACAGTCCATCAACTGACCACCAGATTCAACAGTGCTGCCAAGAGACGTGTAACCGACATTACCGTTGAACGCACCCTGCTACGGATGGGCTTGAACAGTCGATGCATGGTTGCTGCATCCATGTTGACCAGGGATCATCGTCAACGACGCCTAGACTTTGCACGTAAGCACCGCCATTGGACCACAGACGAGTGGGTTAAGGTCTCCTTTTCCGACGAGTCAAGGTTTTTGCTCCAAATAAAAAAAATTAGGCCCGCCGCAAATAAAAAATTAGGATTATCCTGAGCAAGTGACAGAAGACCAAAAAGACGCACGAAAATAGGGCATGGATGAAAAGGAGGTGCAGTTGGCTTCCAAGAGGGCCCTGCGAAGAAATTATTTAAGATTTTCTGTTTATTTTTATATTTACTTCTAAATACAACAAAATAGTGTTCGGGCAAATTTGCCTCGGACGCGGCTGGAGGTTAATCCATCACTGCCCGTGCATAATAATGAATGATTATAATTTAATAATTTAATTCATGTAACAATGAGAGAAAAATTAAAAGAAGTAATAATTTTTGTTTATTTTTGGGTAGAGAAAATGGAACTACGTGGAGTCCAACTAAGAACTCTGAAATTTGTTCTGGACATTTTGTAAATGGTAAACCTTTTTATCACCAAATATCCAGATTACAAGTCTACAATATTGCCTCCTATGTATAAAGAACACCATTAACAAATAAATCTACTGAGAGGTTTCTAAGGCAATAAAATTAATTTCTGCTTTTTCTGATTAATTTTTTTCTAAACAGTCGTTCCTAATTGAAAAATGCGCCGCAATGACATACTCATTTTCCTCAAGAAAGCAGGTGTTCTTTAAAATGTCCAATGTTTACCCACTGTGTAAGATTAATCTTACACCGTATGTTTACCCATGACCTCCTCTATTATTCCAGGCCTATTCTTAGCGTATAAAATTGTGTATATGCTCTTCATTGTTAAAAGATGGTCGTCAAAGATGCCCCTAGTGAAAAAAACCACGCACAAGGTATTGTTAATTTAAAAGGCAATTGGCTAATAAATCTCCACGCTGGCCAAATTTTTATATCTTTTTTTGAATGAATCAAGGAATAAATTAAAAACTAGATAAAATACTTCATTCAACTAATTTTAACTGACAACAGTGCGCTTATGCGCTCATGTGGGAAAATCAAGTAGTAAATTTTGTATACGGTTTAAACAATAGATATCAGCTTTTAAGGTTCGGTCTGAAATAATAATGGAGGTCATGGTTTATCAACACCAACTAAAGATAAGGCCTTACTACTCGATGAGAACTGCGTCATCAAACTGAGACAGACAATGCAACTGTCATTGTTTACAACTGTATAGACCAGAGACACATGAAAGAAAGAGACAGGCTGTGTGACTGGCAAGAAATAGCTGATCGCCCGAGGCAATGCATGTAAATCAATCTGTTTGGTTTGGTTTGGTTTGTTTAGTATTAACGTCCGTTTCAACCGCTATGGTGATTTCAGGACAGCATTATAGAGGCCGCAAATTTTGCCTCGCAACGGTTCTTTAATGTGCAGTCGGCAAGCGAATACACGAGACCAACAGCTTTACTCCCCTTCCGAAGGAAGTGCGTGATATCAGGTTTTCCCCCTGAAAAAAATCTTTGTCGTCCTCGGGCATCAGAGGCGATCACGCAACCACTGAGCCAGCGACGCCGATGTGAATAAATCGCAAACAATTATTTTTTCGAATATCTACCTAAGATATCTGGATGCATTTATTGGGGGACTACCAGGTAAACTTGGTCTATTAAACAAAAAAAAAAATAATCCAATTCGGTACATCTGATAAAAAGTTATTTGGTGATAAATAAAGTTATTCTTAAACATAAATTAAAAAAAAAAATAGTTTAAATAGAAAAAGAGGAAGAGATTATACAATTAACTAGGAAAATTCTCCTTAATAAATTATAATTTGAAAGTAAATAAAATAAAATATACAGTTCACCAATTATAATCCAAATTATTGTTGATTTCTTGGAGTTGTATTAATTATTATCTCTCCTAAGAACTAACTGGACCGCATTTTCATACATATTGGTCAAATCTTTTTATAAAAAGATCCAATACTTCAGTTCACAATATAGTGTTAGTAAATTGCTTATTACAATATGTGGATTAATAAATTGATTATTTTATTGAACTGAGAATTATTTCTACCTTATAATTTAAAATTTTAAAATATTTGTCTTTTAAAAATTCGTTGGGCATTGAATCAGCTATTTGAAGTCATTAAAAGTATCACGTTATCGTTAGTTAATGCAGTAAAGTGTTTTTAAAAAATCAGACAACAGGTTATGCTTTCTAATACTTCCAAAAATCATCTACAAAAACAGCTGAAATTACATTGAGAATATACGCCGCCTTAGGCTTTTGCCAATGGCAACATTGCGAATGCTGCACTTCCGGTGTCACCAGTAGCACTCAGCGAAATGAATAGGGCACTGCCAGTCTTTTTCTTTCATTTGTCTCTGGTATAGACTTGGTTTATGTTTGTTTGCTTGCATGTGTGAAAAATCAGCCCGTGGTGTTCGTGTCAGCAATCGGCTGATCGTGTCTAAATGTTGGCGTATACAATTGTTGATGAAATTAATGCAAGCCGCAGCTGACGAAAAAGACAGGCCCGGCACTGAAAAGTCACCTGACCATCTCAGTCGAAGCAAGAATGTAATCTTCATTGTTTCTATCTGGGATTTTAAAAATCAGTATTTTTTCACAATTTTCACTGCGACATCGTACAACAAGAAATTCAAGAAATGAGCAATAAAATCGAATATAAATGTAAAATTTAAAAAAATTAAAAAAGCTGCCATAGCTCGGGTAAATTTCGTACAATAAAATGAAAAAAATTAATTATATTTCTGACTTTTTACTAAAATTGAACACGGGGTGGTAAATAATAAAGCAGAAAAGTAAAGAGTAAGAGTGAAATAACTTTTGACTAACAAATGATTAATCCTGCTAAGAAACTTTTTAATAGAATAAATCCAGTAATACAGTGTGATTACAAAAGAACTTCACACTTTTAAAAATTTATTACATCAAAGCTATTCAGAATATAGACACGCCACATACAGATTCTTAATAAAAAAACTCTTTAAGTTTATTGTGACACAGTTAAAGATGTTCAATATGCCCCCCTGTCGTGATACGGCATACATCAATGCGGTAGTCGAATTCGTCCCAAACCCGCATTAATATGTCTCCATCAATCCCACGTATCGCTACCGTAATGCGTTCTTTCAGCTCGTCTAGGGAAGGGGTAGGGTGAAGACCTTGTCCTTTACACACCCCCAAAAAGAAATCACAAGGTGTGAGGTCGGGGCTCCGCGGTGGCCACTTTGCAAATTCCAGGTTATTGTTTGCTCGACCAATTCATCGCTGTGATTTCTTTTTATGGGGGTGTGTAAAGGACAAGGTCATCACCCTACCCGTGACCTATACGAGCTGAAAGAACTCATTACGGTAGAGGTACATGGGATTAATGGAGACATGTTAATGCGGGTTTGGGACGAATTTGACTACAGGGAGCCATATTGAACATCTTTAACGGTGTCATAATAAACTTCAAGAGTTTTTCTTTACGAATCCGTATGTGGTGTGTCTATATTCTGAATAGCTTTGATGTAATAAATTTTTAAAAGTGTGAAGTTCTTTTTGTAATCACCCTGTACAATACATGCGACCTGTCATTTTTTAGAAATATCTAACATAGGCCTTATATGATTATCTCGAATTTACATAAGATTTCAGGAAACTATGATATTCTAGAATTTATATCAAATCATTAAATAGTTCTGTTGGAAGAGACCGTGTACCCGGTGCTCCAACAGCGGCAGAATTTCACCGATCTTTGATGGCAGCCAGACAGGCCCTGCCTCATTACGATTTGGATGTCCGGGCATGTCTGAATGAATCCCTCTCTGAAAGGTGGATTGGGCGCTGTGGCCCCGTCTAGTTCTGTCGTAAGGCGTGTGCAAACGTGGCTTTGCGCCTCCAAGCAGCAATCGATCTCGATGGAGCACAGATTGATATTGCACTGGAAATCCGCACATACAGAAACGTTTTTGTATACTTTGATGATGTACACTGAGTGGCCATTTTATTAGGAACACGCCCTAATACTCTGCTGTGCCAACCCTAGCAGCTACAACAGCACGAATTCGCCACGGCATGGATTCATTTAGCTGCTGGAAGTATTGTTCCGTGATGTTTGTCCCTGCTGATGCAACAGCTGTTCCTTGTTGATGCTTATTGGATCCATGCCTCGAATTACCCGTTCCAGCTCATCTCAAAGATGTTTGATTTGGTTCAAATCCGGGTACTGTGGCGGCCAGAAGAATACATTGAATTCATTATCGTGCTGCTGGAACCAATCCATTACGAGGCCTGTGACACAGAGCATTGTCCTCCTGGAAGTATCCTTCCGATGGCGGAAACATAGTAGCCATGAAGGGATGAACGTGGTCGGCAACAGTGTTCCGTTAGCCCTGACCATTAAGGCGTTGTTCTACTGGCATTAGCGGACCAAGAGTATGCCCGGAAAACATTCCCCAGACCATTACAGAGCCTCCACCAGCTTGAATAGTGGAAACCAGACAGGAGGAGTACATCGCTTCGTGCTGTTGTCTCCAAACTCTGCGTCGGTCATCTGCATGGTGCAATAAGAAATAGGATTCATTCGACCAGCAGACTTTCTTCCAGTCGTGGACGTGTACCGTCGACAAATTAGAGACGTTTATTGCGGTTTTGAGTGGAGATCAAAGATACCCGGACTGGTCGTTGACTGTTGTAGCCCTTTCTTGCGAATGTACGGCGTGCAGTGCGTTCGGAGATGTTATTGTGCGGTCCAGTGTTGTCCTCCACGGTTAGTTGACGACTCGTAACATTTCTATTTGCACGAACAAGCATTTCCATCCTATGTTCAGCTCTTGGGAGTCGTTTGCGACCACAGGCTTGGCTTTGGCTGGTTGTTTTTGGTTGTATAGCTAGTCCTGGTAAGCCCTTGAAATGGTTGTTCGGGAAAAGCCTAGAAGACGGAAATATTCAGTCCACCTCGCCGGCCACCAACTATAATCTCGCGCTCGAAGTCGCTCAGATCCTTTGTTTTCCCCATGGTGACGGTCAAACTATTTGTAGTTGACAGGTGTGTTCTCGCTTTATATTGCTACCAACTGTCACGTGACCAACTGATACGTAGTAATTGATATGCCAACGGGTTTGCATAGTCATGGGTGTTCTAATAACCTGGCCACTCAGTGTACAGATTAAATTAATTGTGTCATACAATGGAGCTATTGGGTGTCAAACACCTGAACTTATTTATGGTCCACCCGCTATTGTAAGATAGTACAAATAATTATTATAATATTAAAAATTCACTATTTTACTCTTAGTAATTCAATTTATTCCTCAAAAAACGCTTACAATTAATAACATGTCTACAACGGGTGGGAAATAAAAATGTCTTTGGTAAAAATCTTTGATTTTGGAGGTGAAAATGTCTCCAAATCTATTTCGAGGGCATGCCGATCTCTAAACTGGCGTGTGCGCATGATTATCCAATTATCTAACAGATAATAATCTGTGGGAGGGATGTTAGGTGAATACGAAGAGATGGAGCAAACTTTCCAACCCAATCCGCATGATCTTGAATGGATCTGTAAACCTGTATGCTATCTTGCTTAGTCCTGTACCAGTAGGGGGCCTTTGCGATTTACCATTGTAAGTTGTTGAGGAGTTTCTGAATAGCCCGTTGAAGCGTACCAGAGTATACATGTGCGTATCAGAGTATACATCACCTCGAAGTGCATTACTCCAAGTGCTATCCAGAAAACGGCCAGCAACACTTTCTTTACGTGTAACTCCTGTTTGGGATCTTTCTAGGAGATTAGTTTGTTCGATAATTTTAAGGACGCGCCAATAGCTAGTTCGCTTGGCACCCTTTCACATGACTAATATTCCCTCATCCAATCTAGAGTATTCAACATGATTGTTATCTAATAACAGCTTACTCCAATAATATCAAATTTAAAAGTTAATTTATAATTCTTAATTTATGATTATCTTTCTACGCATTCTGGGAACAAACAAATACCCATACCCGCGACGCGACGGATTCATTATCTGGAAAGCGTACGCTCCAACGTTTTCGACCACTGAGCGAGCCTTTCTAGTACGTTCTTCTGGTGATAATTAGTGATGCAAAGAGGTATACTTAATAGGGACACACGCCCCAGGCAGGCTTAGCTGACCAAAAAGTGTGCGATCATCTGTGGATTAACCCAAGAAGGCCAATAAGTAAAGGGTCCAATTAGGAAAAAATTAAGAAAAAGTTAAAACAAATTTTCTTTTCTTTATAAAGATCCTCCTAACAAATTTATATTGTATGGTAAATTTATTGATTTTTGATCACTGAAATGATTGCTACAGCCGTTTCTTTATTTTTTGTTAACGAAAGTATACGAAGTGTGGCAGTTATACAACGAGAATGCGCACCCCTTATCGCGCAGCTGCATGGGGTTAGGTTGGTATTGGAATGCAGTTGACCTTGAACCTTCAAGAGCAGCTACCATTCGTTTCGTCTCTGTGTTCGTTTCGTTCCTTTTCAGCGTCGGTTGTTCTGTAGTAGTGCCGCGATCATTAGAAATACTGTTAATCAGAAATACTACAAAGAAGTCCTAATCAAGCTAAGGGAAAGAATATGGAAGAATAGACCGGATTTGTGGAAGAACGATGCATGGATTTTGCATCAGGACAACGCGCCAGCCCACAATGCCCTATTTGTGAAACAGATTTTAGCGGACAAACGCATTTTTGTGCTTGAACATCCTCTGTATTCACCAGATCTGGCTCCCTGTGAATTTTATGTTCTCAAAAGTGAAAAGTGCATTTTCAGTGTGCTCAAGAGGTAAAAGTAAGAACGGCAGAATTGTTGAAGAGGGTGACAATGGATGACCTAAGGCATTGCTTTGAACAATGGAAGGCACATATAGATGGGGGGGGGGGGGGGGGGAGTACGTTGAAGGGGATGAAAGTTAGTTGTAACTTTGTTTGCAATAAATCCCATTTCTGACACCTATCTCGTTATTTAATTGACACATCTCATACAATATATTGAAAGGTTTAAGTCATCATAAAAAATGAAGGCACATTGTAAAGTGTCTCTAACAGAGTACATGTATTAATTTCATTCGGTTTTACTGTGTGCCGTTTCAGAGGAGTTAGCTGCACAAAATTAATCACATACGTACATATATCTAAAGAAGAATTTTTTCAAAATTTCAATATATATTCTTGAATCATGAGTTTTTAAGTCAATTTCAGAGAAAAAAATCAATTTCAATTCAAGTTTGCTGTATTCTAGTTTTGTCGTCCTGGAATATTCCAGTGCCATCATAAAAAGAACTCGTTCAAGGATGGAATAACTTGGCCATCCAGCATATTCAGATACTCAGCTGCATAACTGACATACATAACCCAAACCAGGCCAACATAAGCAGTTCTAGATAAGCGCACTACCTCCATAGGCTTGGATAGTGCGGTTCTTTTCTTACCCTGATGCGCCCATCATCTTCAATAGGTAAACCTAGATTCATCAGACTAGAAGAACGGAGTGGTTTTTTTTTTCTCTGTTCTGCACTCCAATTTTTGTCCTCCCGGACGAACAGTAATCGTCTTTTCCTATTGTTCTCACTAACAATCGGGTTTTTTGTGGAAGACCAGTTGCTTAGTCCCAGTCTTTAAAGTTTCCGTCGCATTGTATGTATGGATATGCATTTGATTTCTTTGTTAAAAACGACCACAAGAAAATAGGGAAACCACGATTCCACAAAAAAATTTTTAGTAGCACGAATGCGCATTTCAACGGTCAAGTCGCCCTGGTCAGCGTGATACAAGAAGCCTGTTCTACTGGAATAAATTCTTTTTGTGGAATCGTGGTTTGCCCGTTTAATTCTGGTCTTTATTGGTCCACATTTTCTGGAAAATCTCTCATTTCCTTGTTATACTTTCCTGTACTTTCCATGTCATCCACACAATTAAGAATTAGTTATAACAAAAATAAAGAACGCCAAGCTATCCGGGGATTCAGTTCACCTAATTGAATAAATTAATTATTAAAACTGGATTTTATGCTCCAAAAATAAAGTAAAAGTAAGGTAAATGAAGGTAAAAAAAACGAAAGGAAAATCCGCGACCGCGATTCGAACCCAGGAACACGAGTTTTACACTCATTGCCTCTAACAACGAGGCTTAATTTAATAATTCATAAAAAGTCACGCCAAAGCTTATTGTAGCTGAATACGCGAAATCACGAAGTGAATGTGACGAAAAGATGCGTTAAATTGACAGAGTTGCGAAACGATTCTGGCATTAATAAATGTGAAGATATCAAGGTACTTGCTGAATCTGTCCGGTCCACTGAGTCATAAATCGATACTGGGACGTAACGAATGTGACGACTTGACTAAACATACTGTATGTGTCGAATTGACTTGAGTGTCAAAATGATAATGGACGAAGTGAATGTGACTATTTGAATGCATCTAAAAACAGATTCATACCATTTGAAGTGTGACGAATTGAACATTTTTAAGTATTTAACTTTGAATAGTTTTAATGTTCTACATCTACTTCAGAATTCGCTATTTTTTCTTATTAGGACCGATAGGTACCTATGTTTACACAATGTGCGTCCGTCCGTCTGTCCGTCCGTCCGTCCGTCCGTTGGTGCTCTAGCTTTCGAACGCTTCCGAATTTTCAACTTCCGTTTTCGCAATTCGACAACTTAGGGAAATCGGAAGACTGAGTTCGTTGGTGGAAAAAATCGGTGAACTACTTCCGGTTCAAAAGGTCAAAAATAATATAGGGGACCACGTTTTTCACTATACAATTCCATATATAAATGGCCTGTGCATTGCCAAATGTGTTCTCACATTAAGATTCTATAGCTAAAACAGAGAAAAGACTTGATCGTCTTCCTTGATGGCCAATATCAATCGGAACTGGTTCAAGGGTATGTGGTTAAGTAGTACAATTATGGTCCATTGGAAACTTTCAATGCTAAGATATGGCATGTATTATATCAAACAGCTTGAAATAACATGTCATAATTGAATATTAACGTAAAATTAACGATAGTCGAAATAGGTTCAATGGATATGTGGTGTCATGAAACCAGTATGGTTCAGGGGAAACTTTCAAAGCTCAGATTTGGCATGTAATATATCAAACGACTTGGAATGATGTGCCATGAATGAATATAACGTAAAATTATTAATAGTCGAAATCGGCTCAAAGGTACCTGCTTTTCGTGGACCCATTATTGTTCATTAGAACTTTCAATGATAAAATATGGTATGTAATATATATCAAACAACTTGCAATGATGTGTCATGAATGAATATAACGTAAAATTAATGATAATTAAAATTAGTTCCATGATTCGTGTTTTAATGATACCATTATGAAACTATTGAAAACTTTCTCTGCTAAGATGTAGCATGTAACTACTTACGTCTTATATTATCAATTTTAGTTAGTTAGTCTTATATTATCAATGTTAGTTTGTGTTAGGCAAATTTTAACATTAGCTGATAGCTACTCATCCCTTCAATAATATATGCTTACGTAGAAAAGCGTTGTCAATAGTTTTTGAAGAAAGATTATTAAATAGAAATGCTAACAAATTAAAGGATTCGTATATGTTCTAATCTATAGAGAAATGCTACTTTCTCCATTTAACATTTCAGATTGTTTTATTCAGTTTGAAGTATACGTTTCCCTTAGAAGTACGCCTTTCTTAGCAACCAGAGGCTTCCTTTGCAACCTCATCTAATTCATAACAATGAAAGGGTTCTTTTGATGTCAAATGCTTTCCTTTGCGTTCTAGGTTTCTTTAAAATCTTATCGGTCCTGGGCATTTCGGTTGCCTGAATTGTTTCATTTTGCAATTTGTTTTATAATTTATTATGATACATTAGAAGTTGCAGAATAATCCTTTCATATTTTAATTGTTAGTGTTTCAGAAAAGTATATACATTTCAATTATCCAATTATATACAGTTATTATATAAGAAAATAAAAAAACATAATATATATATAATAATATGTGAATATCGAAATTGGGGAACATTTTCGGGGTATTTATTATAAAAGGAGAGGAATGAAACTTATTTCATTCGAAAGGTACTGTGCCATAGAAACGGATGAAGAAAACAAGTCTCTGAGACCACAATTAGCCCAGATATTAATTTAAAATTTATACCGATAGGATGCTAATAGATACCGATAGATGGCGTCCTATGTCCATCAATGAGGATTCAATTCAATTCGCGCGAGATTAGTCGATTCAATTGCATTACGTGAGGGACGTACACTATCTACCCAAAAGTACTTGGACACTTTCGATTTTAGACGTTTTGTCGAATATCTAGAAAAATACTTGACGAATTATCCTGAAACTTCAGGGGTGTAAAGAGCATTTTACACCACATATATTTACGCGAAGGTTTTGTCCCGAAGCCAAATAGAGGGGCAGCAACAAAGTGAACCAAAAAAATAATGTTTGGGATCACCCTATAAAAAATAATGCATGAAATGCGTTGTAACTGTAGCATATGATGTGAGGTTTCTTTTACTTATTTATCTTCATTTGTAAGAGATTAGCACATATATTCACGGAGATATAAAGGTATGTTTAAAAAAAAATCGAAATGCTTTCTTAAGTTTTTTGTTTATAACATGCCGGGTTTTCCACCCAATGTAATGCCATTTTCAGGAAACTTGACAAACTACAGTTCAGACAACACCCTGTAATCAGAATAGAAAAATATTAAATTTTTGATGAAATATGAGCATATTCACTAAAACTGCGCATGCGCAAGATTTACCAAAATGTCTTTTACATAATTTCTTAGCCAAATGTATAGAGCTACAGTTCTAAAAAGCCCAAGCAACTATCGTAAAAATTCAAAAAGATTTCGTCGACAGAATGAGTTGAATTTCAGTTGCTCTCAAAAATAAACAAAACGTTAAGTGGTTTTCTCCAAATTTTTATTTTTGGATCGGACACCAGTATCAAGTTCTTCTCCTTACGCTGATATGAAGTCAATATACCTTCATATCTGCACAAGAAGAAGTTGGTTACTGGTGACCGGACCAAAAATAAAAATTTGGAGAACACCCCTTATCGTTTTGTTTATTTTTGAGAGCATCTGAAATTCAATTCATTCTATCGACGATATCTTTTTGAATTTTTAAAGAAATCTTTATATCTCCATGAATATACATGCTATTGTCATATAAATGAACACGGATAAGTAAAATAAGCTTCTTAATCCTATGTTAAAGTTACAACGCACATCAAGCATTATTTTTTTCAGGGTGACCCCAAACATTATTATTTTGGTTCACTTTGTCACTGGTTTCCTATTTGCCTTCGGAACAAAACCTTCACAGAAATGTATGTGGTGTAACATGCTCTTTACATCCCTGAAGTTTCAGGATAATTCATCAAGTATTTTTCTAGACAGTCGACAAAACATTTAAAATCGAAAGTGTCCGATTACTTTTGGTTAGATAGTGTATTTCATTAATATTCGTAGCTACAATTCTCGTTTACAGAATTCGTCGCAATTACAGTTGGTCGAATTTCGAACACAGGCGATACTAGTTTTTATCAAAATACTTTCAATGACTACACAGAAAAAAAGCATGGATAACTTACTATCAATGCAAATTTCTATTTTTTTTCTACGCACTCCAATGTCTTCGTAGGTTGCCATATTTTTTATCATAATTATAATACAAATCCTATAGCCGCCTTTTGCAAGTCTGATATTTTCATCTGAATCTGCCAGAATTCTCACTGTGCTTCCGCCATTATAATATGCCCATAGCCATGGATGAAGTATGCCTTGACTTGGTTCTTCTTTGTATTTGCTTTACAATTTGACATTTAATTCAGCATGGATTCTTTTTGTGATAATACACTGGCTCACCAAGTACACTTATCTTGACGCTGTGGCTGCAGGCTTAAAAATTAAACCTACAAGAGCTAAATGGAAGACCAAATGCTGGTGAAATGCAACAAGGTGTGCTTACTGGAAATGTAAAAGAAACAAGTATAGGCAATATCAAGAGAATGTGTGTGTTGATAATTTATTAGAGTATAAAGAAGCAGCAAAAGCTTATAAAAGAGCAATTGGCCAGGCTAAAGATATCATAGATAATTCAAAATTTCCTTGGCTGTGGCAAGTTATCCGATAGTTTCACCGAAGTTAAACGATCGTTTGTCCATTGATAAATGTCTTCTGTATCTAGATTGGATTAATGATCCTACGACAATACCTATCCCTAATAATATATCGGAGGAACCGAAAATATTGGAAGCTGAGTCCCAATGGCCGAATATACTGGGAGGATGTCAACTTAATAATAAATAATATGAAGCTTAAAGATGTCGGTGAGGTAGATTGTCTCCTGGACTGCTGTCTAAAACAGTCAGATATTATGGGGTAAATATTATTAGGCAAATATGTTTGAATATCATTACGCAGAGAAAGTTTTTGTCGCAGTTGAGGTAATCACGAATCGTACTTATCTTTAAGTCCAGCAGTCACGATCTGGTGACTAATTTCCGGCCAATAACGATGATGCCATCATTAGCTATGATTGTTGAAAAAGTGATATTCTTTCATCTTGTTAACTATCTATGGCAAAAATTCGAACACATCACTATGGCACCCGGCCCAATAGTAATATCCTCTGGATGCCTGATTATTTATATAATCAGGCCGTTGACTCGTTAGATCAATGACTGAATTTTATTATTTCTCAATCTGACATTTCCAAAGTCTCTACAAGTCTTCAAGTTTCTAGGGCCCAATTATTACATGATTTGAAAACTTTTGGTATTACCGAATCATACTCAACTGATAAGGGATTATTTCACGAACCGCACTAGCCAATTACAACATTACCAACAGTTTATTACACCGTCAAACAGAGGAATTACCGAAGGCTCTACGATAGCCCCCCTGATGTATCAGGTTGCAACAGCAGCGATATACAAATATCAGTTTAACCTTCATATTCACAGTTATGTTGATGATAATTTTTTGTCTGCGCGTTTTCATCCGCAAGAATTAACAAACACACTATCTGAACTGGGGATTATATTGTGTCTTTACATTCGTGGTATGCTAATCGAGGGTTATCCCTAAACAAAGGAAAAAACTGTAGTTTTTGTTGCTCTAAAGAAGATCTGAGCGGAAATACTATTAAAATTATGGCTACACCTTTCATACCAAATTGCAATTCAACGTATTAACAGATCGAGTTGTTACTAGTCTCCACCCTGAACTGTATTTAATTAAGAGTATACCTCCATATCTATCACGTAAAGATATCTCAATGAACACCTTAACGGTTACACATCTATTGTTGGAATATAGTGTTGTTTTTGGGGGGAGGGTGCAAAAAAGAGTCAAGTGCATCGTATTTCCTGGCTTATAATGATGTCATTCGAATGGCCCTCAATCTTATTAAGCATCAAACTATAAGTCTTATTTGTTTACAGTATAACTTACCCACCTTTGAAATATAGATTTGTTGCTGAAACTGTCAAGTGTGGTCCGTTGTGACGACCTTCCAATAGCGTTCGTTCGCCATTGGCTAAATAAAGCAACTGATTATCGTACAACAACATATGCAAAATTTCAAATAACCCAATATGACTACGGAATAAACATTTCCCCTTTAACGCAATATTACTCTGGAATGAATTGCTATTGGAGATTCGATGTCTCTCTCTTGAGTTTACAGCACAAGTATGTCGGTTGCCGTGTTAACACTTTAAAATACGAGAGGAGTTCAATAAGTAATGCAACACATTTTTTTCTGAAAAAGGGGGTTGTTTTATTTAGCATTCAAATAGACCATGTTATTCCCTAATCTTTTAGCTACACAACACTATTTTTCAACGAAATCTCGATTCAATGCTACGGCTTTACGCCACCTTGAAGTGAGGGCCTGTATACCTGCACGGTACCATTCCACTGGTTGATGTCGCAGCCAACGTCGTGCTGCATAAATAACTGCTTCATCATCCGCGTAGTGCGTCCCACGGATTACGTTCTTCATTGGGCCAAACAGATGAAAATCCGAATGAGAGTGTTCGCATGTTCCGACATTGCAGGAGTCAGAGCTGTGCACGGCCGGCCAGCTCGCGGGAGATCAGACAGTTTTGCTTGACCTTGCGGCGATGATGACACACGCTTTGCCCAACGACTCACCGTGCTTTTGTGCACTGCCAGATTACCGTAGACATTCTGCAGCGCCTATGACTATCTGAGATGCCCTGGTTTTCCGCCAAAAGAAACTCAATCACTGCCCGTTGTTTGGAATGCACCTCCATTGTAGACGTCACTTAATTGCTCACTAGAGCGCTGTCACATCTCGGATGTCAATGAAACTGTACGAGACGAAGCGGAAATGTTTGAAAATGTTCCACAAGAAATGTCCAGTTCTTTCAACCAAAATTGGCCGAGAAAAAAAATGTGTTTCATTACTTATTGAACTCCGCTCGTACAATTGAATACTTATTTTATAGATAAAGTAGTTTAACCTTTAACAGTTTAATTGTATTTTGTTTTATCTCACCCTTCTGAGGGTGCTATTGAATAAATAAATAAATAAAAATATAAATAAATGAATAAAATCACGACTTAGCTTATCACTATATTATATGTCAGGTAAAAATGCAAAACGAAACAATATACAGGGTTTCCAAAAAGTCTGGTAACATTGCAGATATCTCAAAGCTGCCAGGTAGGCCAGATCTGATGGGTGTGGTTTTTAGGTAATAGGGGGATGGAGAATTCATTGCCGCACTCAAATTTGACTTTGAACCCCAAATTTAAGGTCATCCATTTGCTAACTCGAAAATATTAAAGATAGAGAAAAATTTCCAATTGCTACCCTGTAGAGCAACACCAAATTAGTCTAAAAACAATTTTTAATCACACCCTTCCCTTTGGAAGATTTTGAGAAAATGGGCGAGAAAAAGTCACTCAAGGTCAGCTTGTGCTGGTCAGGTTGGCTGAGGTTTCTAACACATTTGAATTGCACTGAAGCACACCGTTGGAAATTTTCTTTCCTTGTTTTGGACACCCAGTATAATAACAATGAAACTTATAGTTAGTAAAATATCGTGTCAAAATTTGAAAAAAAAATACCAAAAAATAATTAGCAATATATAGATGATAATAATAACTAAGAAAGGAAAACTCTTTAACCACAAAAAAATAAAAGAAAAAATACGACGTGGATGCACATTTCGATTATTCCCCGGATTCACTTGTTGTACTCCTGTTCCTGCCGAATGATGTAAGCTTTGCTTTCGTAATACGCATTCAGATCGTATGTTTTTTTATTTTAGTTGTGGTTGAAGAGTTTATCTTTCTTAGCTACTAAACTAAATCTATCGCAAACAAAGTTAAAAGTGAAAGTAGCGAGAGCCAATCAGATTCACGCACAAGTTGATCAGTTAGAACAGGCAAGACAGTTACCTATGGCAACAACGTTTCTAAAGCCCTGTTCATACGGCAGTGATTACCCTACAGAACATGAAAAATGTCCTTTGTATGAAAATATGTGTTTCTTATATATCTTTGGCTGAAAAAAACGAATCTGTAATTATTTTTTGTTTACCATGCACCATTTTCCAAAAAAAACATTATTTTAGTAGAGGCATTGGCCATGATAGTCGAGGTTCCTGGTTCGAATCCAGGTCGCAGAATTTTTCCTTCCATTTTTCAATTGAAAAATCATTAATTATTTTAGCTTTTTATGTATCTATAGAAAAATTTTTATGTTACGGATCTATACACCAGAGTGGATGCCCCCTTACTGTGAGTCAGGGGTTTGGGTGCTTCAGCGATTCTCTAAGCTATATCGTTTGTAGCACTGCTACTTTAGGATTACCCTTACCAGAATGGTCATGGCTGAGAAGTGAGACGAAGAGCATCCTAACAAACATATATTTCATGATGCCAATGAATGAGAAAATTCATACTACTTCTGGTGTGGCGCAGGTTAAAGTCATCCGCGTTCGGGAGTTAGGCAGAGGCTCTCGTTCGAAAAAAATCGACAGTCTCACGGCTGCTACCTTGTGGCAGAGAATAGTCACGGTAGTATCACCGAAGCAGAAGTCAGATGAGCAATTAAGTCCCTGACAGCTGGCAAAGCTGCAGGTGAGGATGAAATCCGGTCTCAGATATTAAAGGCCTAAAATCAGGATGGTATCCTGCGGCTGACTCAGGTGTGTCAGGTTGCTTGGATATCTGGCCAAGCCCCTAAGCAATGGCAAACAGGAATTGTGATCCCTATCTTCAAAAAGTGAGATCTGAGAGATTGCAACAACTATCGAGGCATCTGGGAAAGTGTACGCTAAGGGTCTGGAGAAGAGAAGTCGGGAAGTACTCGACTCCAAACTGTCGGGGGAGCAGTGGGGTGATAATTGTATTTTATCTAACTTACGTAAATGTGTGAAAGCCAGTTTTGTAAATAAATCAGTTTAAAGAACATGTGATGTAGCTGCTTTTAGCTTTACACAAGTAATTAACCTAAGATACAGTTGAAATACACTAGAGTCCACTTTTAAATGCTCTGAAGTAGTCCGGATTTAAGAGCCATTTCTTATGTTGTTGAATATTTCCCCTATATTTTCTAAATTACCTAGAATCCGGATGTTAGAGGCTCCGCTTAGTGTAATGTTTTACCTAATTTCCCTTTTAGGGGGAATCGGACAAAATGTTATCGAGACCTCAGGTCTTATATATCACCGGAAAAAAACTACAAAACCTCAGGTCTTATAAAATAAAATCAATAAATATAAATATACCGTCTACATTTTAACAATAATTTCATTTCATTTATGATGAAAATGGAGCATGGATAAAGACTTTATTCATGAAGATTGGAAGAATCACATTTTTTGGAGTTTTTCGGACAAAATTGTTCCTCTTTCTCACTGTGTAAGAGCATTCTTGCTATCCCTTACAGAGAGAGTTTTTATTCGAAAACATACAAATGTGTAATACCATAAAATATAACTCCTTTTAATAATTAACCATTAGCCCTGGTATTTGAATATTTGTTTTTTGTATATAGAAATATCCATATTTACTATGCTATTAAAAAACGTTTTGTTTGCCTCTTTATTATTATGAAGCCTTTATTATAATATAATATTTAATAAAATTTTTATGAATTTTTAGCTTTTGGAAATTAATTACTAATTGGAAAACAAAAATTTTTAATAACTTTAATCCTTAATACTAAATAAAGGATAGTCTCTATCCGAAACGTCAGCTTTTTATTTGATTTTATATTTCTAGTTTTATTTTGATTTTACTTATTATTTATTAATTATTTTGTTAATTGTTAATTATTATTTTATTTTTCATTTTTATTCGATAACTATTATTTATCTAAAATACCACTGATATTGCTTAGATCTATTAAGTGTTTTAATAAAAAAATATTATAAAAATAATGTTGATGTAGAAAATAATACATTGAATAAAAGAATATTATAAAATTAAAATATTAACACACGTCAAACATATAATAGACATTTTGCGATTTCTCGTACATGATTTAACAAATTATGATAACGAAATAATTTAAAATGTAAAACCAAATATAAATATTACCTTAATCAAGCCATTAAAAGATTAGATAGTTCAAGAAAAAATAACAAATGAGGATTTAAAAAAAAACAAACCAAAATCTTCCTATTTGAATAAATTTTACACCAATGTCAAAGTGCATAAGGAAAAACTCCTTGTTAGACCAATCACCTGTACGTATGAATCGGCTACATATAAATGAGCTCAATTTTTGTCATCCTTTTTGAAGCAATGTTTCTGTTTTACTTATACTGTTAAAATTCGTTGCAATTGAAAACTATCCTCGATAATATACAACTTCAAACTACATGGACTTTATGCACTTTGGACATTAAAGATATACACAGGATGTCCAAAAAGTCTGGTAACATGTCAGATTTCTCAAGGCTGCCAGGTAAGCGAGATCTGATGAGTGTAGTTTATAGGTAATAGGGGGGTGGGGAATTCATTGCCGCATTCAAATTTGACCTTGACCCCCAAATTTAAGGTCATCCATTAGATAACTCGAACACTATTAAAGATAGAGAAAAATTTCCAGTTGTTACCCTGTAGAGCAAAACCACATTAGTCTAAACACAATTTTTAACCACACCCTTCCTCTGGAAAGATTTTGAGAAAATGGGCCAGAAAGAGTCCCTCAAAGTCGGGTTGACTGGGCAGGTTGGCTGAGGTTTTTTACACATTTGAATTGCAGTGAAGCACACTGTTAGGAAGGGGAAGCAAACTCTTGAGTGACTCTTTCTCGCCATTTTCTCAAAATGTTTTAAGGGGAAGGGTGTGATTAAATATTGTTTTTTGACTAATGTGGTTTTGCTCTACAGGGTAGCAAACGAAAATATTTCTCTATCTTTAATAGTTTTCGAGTTAGCAAATGGATGACTTAATATTTCGGGGTCAAACTCAAATTTGAAAGCGGCAGATATCTCAAAGCTGCCAGGTAGGCGAGATCTGATGAGTGTGATTTATAGGTAATAGGGAGGGGGAGTCATTGCCGCACGCAAATTTGACTTTCACCCCCAAATTTAAGGTCATCCAGTTGCTAACTCGAAAAGTATTAAAAACAGAGAAAAATTTCCAATTGCTACCCCATAGAACAACACCACATTAGTCTAAAAACAATTTTTAATTACACCCTTCCCATTGAAAGATTTTGAGAAAATGGGCAAGAAAGAGTCACTCAAGGTCAGGTTGAGCTGGCTAGATTGGCTGAGGTTCTAACACATTTGAATTGCAGTGAAGCATATGGTTGGGAAGGGGGAGGGAAGCACACTCTTGAGTGATTCTTTCTCGCCCATTTTCTCAAAATCTTTCAAAAGAAAGGGTGTGATTAAAAATTGTTTTTAGAGTAATTTGGTGTTGCTCTACATGGTAGCAATCAAACATCTTTCTGTATTTTTAATAGTTTTCGACTTAGCAAATGGATGACCTCAAATTTGGGGGTCAAAGTCAAATTTAAGTGTGGCAATGATCCCCCCCCCCCCATTACCTATAAACCACATTCACCAGACTTTGGACAACCTGTATATTGAATTGACAGACATATAAAGAATATGTCACAGAACCCCCTCCACTTACTCTAATGAACTATTCGAAAATACTTTCTGTTCATTAATACTTTTGAATAACTCCTTTTGATTACTGAGAAAGTTGTGTCATATTTTTTTGTCAAAGCAAGATGTATTGACAGTGTTCCCATGAGAAATGTCAATGGAGATGTGTCTTATAATGTCAGCTCCCACAATGGCTTCATATTGGTGGTCATGTAAATTAATAAACAGTAAATGCTGATTTTTGCAGAGTTCTTGCTCAAATGTATTTGGCAAAAAATCAGTTTGCAGTTGCCATGTATGCCCCTAACAGCGACATCAGGTGCATCAAGAACAGTCTGTGGCATATGAATACCAATGCTTTGATTGAGGAAGGAGGCCTAGGCACCAGTGTCAACCAAGAAGCGTAAGCTTACTCCATTTCTAACACCAGTGACAGTAAATACTTGCTTGTCCTGATCAGTTGCCATTGTATTCACATCATGAGTCTTAGGTTGGGTGGTGTCTGGTGCTGGCGATTTCCACTGTTTTCAACACTCGCAATCTTTGACTAAGTGCGAGGTCTCACCACATTCATAGCATTTCATTTTTGGAGGAGCGACTTTATGATTTGGGCTGAATTTTGGCATTAATTTGTCTAGTTGATTTTGTAGAGACTCTGCTAATGACATCCAGTTTTGCTAAACGAGTTTTCTTCTCCAGCCGGTTTTCCAATTTTGCTGTGGATGTGTCTAATTGGTTAGATAACATCCATTGTCCAGCGAACCTGACAATGCCTCGATTTCTTCCTTCTCCACTTGTTTGGAGAGGAGTGCGTGATCCACTTCCTCTTTGTATGATTACGGATTAATATAAATTAATACCCAAAGATGGGCAGGAATCACTCCATGTTCAAATCAGAGTAGGAGGATGCTGTTCTTTCTGTTGTGATTGTTGTATCCTGCATCACAGCACATTCATACAGAAGTTCTAATCTGTCTATCAAATCTTTAACCGATTCATGTTTTCTTTGTCTAGCTATAATGAAATCTGTGTCAGCATTCCCTCTGATTCGCTCGCGATGAAACGTCTGCTGTAATCACTCAGCAAGTGATGCCAAGTTGTCAATTTTAAAAAGGTCGTAGTCGACCGCTTTTTTGAGAGCCAGACAACTTCAAGACTGCTCTCACCACCAGAGAAAGACGGTACTAGACTTACAAAATCTGTAAATAGTAGTGATTCAGCTCCTTGCATGGTCCTGGCTGCAGTTGCAGTGGTTGTGGTTGGTACTGGTAGAGCCATGAATAATCTGACAATGAGTTATTGTGGTTCAGTGTATAATAACCTTAGGTTACTCGTAAGTTCAAATGTATGACCATTTGATTTCCAAAGTAACTCTTGGTCATGGCACCAATGTAATAGGCAGGGTATGCCTTTCCTTACTAAGAGACAGGGTTGTGATTTGTCCCCTCCTCTCATCTTTATTAAAAGACTAGAATTGAACTAATTCTGAAGAAAAAATCTAGTATTCAATTTCAAAATGTACACTAACAGATTACTATTTCCTCTCAAATTGCGATCATATAGTGGTTGTTTTGTCTACTTACTAGTAATCAATTGCAATGACCTCCTACCTTTTCTTATTCATTAAATATCTGTAACGTGCTAAAAAGGGAAAACCTCTCTTAAACACGTTCAGCCCCCAGCAAACAGAGAAAACCCCACCTCTGCTGATCACTAACACACAACGCCAAAAAGAAACGAAAAATAAAGATTAATGATTACTTCCCTTAAGGTATAGAAAATAAGATTCCCATTAAACCCCCACCGCATATAGAAAATTCCAAGAGATAAAAACAGTTACATAAATTTTTAAAATCCTAAATAATCCGGTAAGAGAATTAGGTGATTAAATAATTAAGATGAAAAATCAAAGTGTTTAACCTCTTTTCCCCGCAATTAAGCAAAGAAAGTTCCAAACAAAATATTTCTTTTTTTGCAAAAAATAAACGAGGCAGAAAAGAACTAATTACAAAAAAAAATAGAGAGAAAAAAATACAGGGACGAGGAGTTGCTAGAAGAGGAGGTTGTAAGCGCTGAACATAAACTACGTAGACAACAGTCCAAAATAATTCTGAGAGCATTGAAAGGAGACTCAACAGGAAGACAGAACGTTGACTAGCCGACGAGCAACTTCGGAAGGCAGATGAAAAAACTCCTATCAATGGTAAAATTAATTGAGAAAAAAAACTCCAGCAACAATGAGTCTATTAAAATAAAGAAGTTTGTTTGGAAATAAAGAGAAGTTTAAAAAAATTATTGAAATAAAACAAAAATAAAAAAAATCATATAAATTATAAAAAACTAATCAGCTTCAAAAAAAAACACAAAAGAACTACGGGAATGTTGGATAACAAGAGACAACATACACATTACGAAACAAAAGGAAATAAATACGGTAAGACAACGACAAAGACTTACCTATTCAACCGGCACTCACCCACAACTAAAAATGCTCACAATAACACGGGAACCAAGAAAGGAGAGGCTAAGAAAAAGGAAAAAATAAAGAAATAGAATCTGAAATCATAATAAAAAGATTAACAAAAGCAAAAAAAAACCCAGCAGAATAATCATCCCGAAAACAGAGCAGTGAATTTAAAGTCCACCATTAAAGTTTACAAGTTAGGGCTATGTACAAAACCATAAAGCGGGTTCGAACAAAGACTGTTGGCTTCAATGGAAGATCCAAACAGGGAAATCCATACTCGTACCAACCAGTTCGAAAGATAACGTAACTCGCCATCAATTTTAATCTTTTTACAGTTCCATGACGGTATCAGCTTCAGCTAATGCTGCACTCAACGAGGGACAATCCAGCTCCACTGAGGCCAAGTGTAGTGACTGGAAAACAGACGTCCAAAGAAACTTTATCTCTCAAAAGATCAATGAAAAATGGCGGCAAGTAAAGATGAACAGGGCCCAAAACCATCGTGGCCTGAAAACGTCACAAAAACAAAGTAGAAGAAAACCATTACTTCAAGACATGATGGCTGATAAGATACTTCTTACTTAGTAGCAGAAGTAGACGGAATGACGATCAAGAGCTAGACTGCCAAGTCTTGGTGAAAAAAAACTTAAGCACCGTAGACCGAAAACGTGCTCACGTGGGGCACGTCGCGAGAAACAAACAAACCACAAAGAATAATACAAGCGGTAACAATAAAAAAAATTGACACGCGAAGGACAAAGGCAACAATCACGAGAGTGAAGAAAGAGTGAAAAATAATAAACGGTAATAAAAAATTATTTGGTAGGGAAAAATTCTTATAACTAAAAGTAAAAAAAAAAAAATCCGCAAAATAAAAACTGAGATTTTAAAATATTGCACACAACATATCTTACATTTGTCACACCACTGCTGGGTGGATTAATGATACCCAATGCAATAGCAAAACTCTAAGTTAAACTAAACTAATGAAAAATAATTATCTTCCTTATTTTATTTTCTTCATTTTTTAATAAAATATGTCTTGATTGATACAACAGACATGCTCTAGAGACATGCTTCTGCCTTGTATAACTCTTTTGGAATAGACTGTACAATGTCCCCAATTGCTTCATGGTTGCATAATAGCCATTTGGTTGCAGGTTAATTGATATTTGGCATTAAGCTTTGACATTTTCATTTTCCGGATTTTTAATTTTTTTCCCCCTTCTTCATAACCTATACTCTACCTTTATGCTAAATTTAAAGTTTTTAGGGCTACAATAAATAAGCCTACCTCAGATTATTGATGAAATGAGTGAGTTAGTGTTGATAAAAAGATATTTTGATTTCATATATCTTATGAAGTAAATAATATAGAATCGTGAAATTTGGATTTTTAATTTAGTTTGTAAACTATTTAGTTATTACTCCAAGCTTGTGCTATCAGTGGTATAGCGTTTATAAATGGCACTCCCCCTCTCGTCCAGCAATTTTGTCCTTGCACCTCCAACCTACTATGACCTCGCGGTAACAAGGACAAATGTCTCCCCTCGCCCCCCCCCCCCTCTACGCTACTACGCCACTCTCTGCCATCGTAGATACTGTATTGCAGAGGTTGGCAGCCTGTGGCTCGCGGGCCACTTCCGGTTTCATTTCTGCTTGCTATCGGATTCGATGCGGCTTGCGAGATTTTTTAGAAATATGTAATGAGCGGCCAGAAATAGGATAATTTTAAATTATTTCTTGGGAAATGGTGCATTTTATATTAGAACTAGCAGAGGTACCCGGCGTTGCCCGGGATAAATACACTTGTAGGTAAAGAGAACAATCTCAAAAATTTAAATCATAACTCTCAATTGGTTAAAAAAAAAACTCAATCAATACAACACAGAGCAAAGGGATTATCCATTCTACCAAAAATAACAGGCAGTCCAGATAATAACCGGGAATTTATCGAAACTCTTCTGGACTTGCCTCACCACTGCGGAGCATCACCAGATATTTTAGACTCAAGGTACCCGGCGTTGCCCGGGATAATTACACTTGGATGTAAACAGAACAATCTCAAAAAATTAAATTAAATTTTGCAATATCTTAAAAATTAAATTTTGCAATATCATGAAAATGCTTAGAATTAATACAGTAAAAATTCTTAATGAAAATTCGAAAAAAATCTTTTTAAAGGCTCACAATGGCTGGACCTCTCCAATAATTTCTTACTCACGTAATCTTACCTCAGATGTATACTTAGTGTTGTTGCAATTTCCACTCTTCTCTCGATGTTTTGAAGCAAAACTCTCGATTCTTCTATTTACTTGCTTCCCATTTGCTCAATACATCACAGAGCTAAAGGAGTGCTTCCTCTGTCGTCTTTCCACTCTTTCTCAATAGTCTGCTAACTCTTCATTATCTCCAGCTACTGATGATTTTTAAAGATTTTCAAGAAATTGTTAAGTACTAAGAACTCTCTTTTCTAAGAAAAACCTGAATAACAGGAATTCTATGCATTGTTACAAATTGAAACTTATCCATATTGCATCATCATTTTATGTTCATTGTTATAATTCTTGGAAAGGATTGCTTTATCATTGCATCATCATTTTGAGCTCATTGTTATTGGTGAATTGCGTGTTGAAACCATTGTTGATACCTATTGTTGCACAAACTTTTATTTGCATTGTTGGTCATGAGATATATATTGTTGGTCCATGCAGAGTGTTTGTGAATTGCGTGTTGATACCATTGTTGCAAAAACTTTGTCTTGCATTGTTGGTCATGCGATATTTCTCATTAATATGCCCTGCCATAACCATGAATATCGATTTTTTATCAATAATTATTATTTTTTCGAAATCTGAAGTAGACAGTGACCTTCCTCATGCTTTGAAGGTCATGTATGCGAAATTTCATCAAGATCGGACTAAAACTGTAGATTTGTATAAAAAACAGACCCACAGACAGACAGACCCACAGACAGACCCACAAACATCCTTCTTTATATAGATAGAAGATTTTTAGAAAAGGTTAACAATATGTAATAAAAAAAGGTTGCTGACCCCTGCAGTAGTGAATTACTTTTCATGAGGCGAGGCCGCCATGAATGATTGCTTGTGCTGCCGCTTCACATGTGCAATCAAAAAATACACGATTTTGATTGTCCCTTCTTTCATTGAGGAGTATCTAAAGGTACTAAATTTAAAACTAAAAATTAAAAATAAAAAAATATTTAAAAAATAAAAATTTTTAAGATCTAAAGGTAATAAAGTTTTAACTAAATTGTCTTTTAAGATTTAACTATCATCTAAGTGATTACCCGTGGCTTCGTCAATATGGGTGAAGGAAAAAAAACGTGCTACTAAAATTAAGAAAAACTTAATTTACAAAAGTTAGTAATAATACGATTACATATAAAATTTAACAAAGGCAACAAAATTGTTATAAAAATAAAATATTATACAAAAACAGAATATATTGAATACTAAATTGTTCAAATATTGTAATAGGCAGTTTTTACAAAAAATTAATAAATGTTAGTTATGCATAAAGGTCCATTATTTTGGCATAGAATGTCTTACTCGAATGCGTTTGGGTAGACTATATTTTTGTCAGATCATTAGAAGCATAAATATACAAATTTTTTGCGTACCCTCTCGAAAACCTACATATAATTATCCATGTAAAAAAAACGTGGGGATTCCAAATATATGCCAAAAGATTGCCCTTGTGATTTGTTAATTGTAATCTCAAATCGCACAGGAAAGTGTACTCTAGATAATTGTTTGCAGGATGATATTAGGCATAAATTTAGTGACAGAGTCTAGTATTTTATTTACATTCTCATTCTTTGGTGCAAGATTTTGACATTATCAAAGCCACTGTCGGTCTTCTATTTTTGTTACTATATTCGGGAACACTTTATGAATAATTATTTCTCGAATAGTATACAGAAATCAGATGAGGGAGAAATTAAACCTGACCCAACTGTGGTTAGTTTTCCATCTCCAAGATGAGTACATGTAGATGTTTACAAATTTTACACTGTTGTCACCAAGAATACACACCCTCATACCAGTAATTATTTTTTTGTTTGACAAATTTCCAAATGGTGAATACTCTGAGGCAAGTGCTGAGTTCACCAGCAGATGTTATTTGGAATTGGAAGGGTTTGTCGAAAATCTCTTGTAAGCAAAACGACAGCCCTCCCATTATTCTTCCAGGATCTCTTAGGTTTCTCATTGTTAGATCTAATGCGTTGTAAAGCGCATATGTCATAGCTTCGTTCTTTTAATACATCCCTGTCCATTGCATCAAACACTGATCCACTATGAACTGGCAATCCCAGTTGAAGTAGTGTTCTTTAGAATTTGTTACGTTGTACGATTATTAAAAAGTTTGGTCTATAGCCGAAATCATGCAATAGAGGAAGTATAAATAGACTCTTCGATTGTGATCCTGAATATATAATTCTATATTCAGGATCTTTATTCTTCAGCAAATATAGCAGATCAACAATAGAGTTCGCCTGTGTGCACAGACCAGAGGATTAAAAGATCATTATATAACCGACTAAAACAATGTGAAACGGTCAAAATCTTTGATCGAAAACGTATAGGCGTGCGATGACAACTCCATCTAGTGGTTGTCAGTGGACAAACAAATAAACAACAAACGGAAAATGAATTTTATATATAAGATTTATTTATTTATTTATTTTATTTATTTATTACTTTTTACAATTATCCCTCTTAAAATGTGAATCATTAAGGCCAGCATCGTAACTACCGAAAATGACTGTACCCTGATCTTCTTAGTCGAAGAATGTAACCTTCACTGTTTCTATCTTGGATTTTAGCAATCAGTATTTTTTCGTTTGTTGGAAATAATGAAAGTTACATTGTTGCTTTGACTATGATGATCAGATGGCTTTTCAGTGCCGAGGCAACACCACCTCTCTCTAGGTGGTATTGGCCGAGGCCTGTCTTTTCATCAACCATTGTTGATAAATAAAGGAAAAAAAAACCAGAAAACACTACTCCACATAGATAAATTTTACTGACTGAGATGTACATTTCGGATTTCTGTTTTTTTCCTTTATTTATTTAAGGTATCCACAGTTTCGGCTATTTTTCTATTTATAGCCATTGTTGACTCAACACGACCAGCCGATAGTTAAAGCAAACACGACGCACTGATTGTTCACACATGCAAGCAAACCTACATAAACTTAGGTCCTCCCCATACAAAGCGACTAAAAAGAAACTAGTTACAAACTTAAATCGCGAATCAGTTGCTAAATAGTTGCCGCCCGTTGATTTCAATTAGCAGCCGTATCCAGCGCTACTAGTTGGTAACCAGTTTGTATCGCGTTGGTGATCAGTCATCCGCAACTCGACATGCAGAGTTGCTCGGCGATTTATTTCTAGAGTTGCTTTGTAAACGGCCACGTGAAACGGCGAAAATGGTAGAACAATCCTTGCATTTAATCTAGAATCCTTGAATTTAGAATAGATAACTCTTGCAGCAACTCTGCATTTTATATTTATTTCAACGTAGGGGTGAACCCAATACCTCCTTTACTTCTGCCGTTTTTCCTTTTTCTATTTTAATATTAAAGGATAATATCTTCATCACTTGAATCAATAGACATTGTTAACACGATAATAAAAATAGCTTTAATCACAGTAATAAAAATATAATTTAAACACAATGTTTTAACAGAGCCGCTATAATCGAGAAGTGACTTTGCATGTGTCCCGCGGGCAAACACGAGCACGATAGTAACTTAATTTCATAAACTTTCAGTCGCGTCGTGTGCGTTTCATAGTTGGTAACTGGTTGGCGAATTGAGTTTCTACTTAGTTTGGTTTCTTTTCAGTTGCTTAGTGTGCGGGGCTTTAAAGCTGAAAAGATGGTTTAAACATCAAGACCCAATCAGATGAACGAATGTTGGTTGAATGGTCGAAATCTTTGGTTTGATGTTAGCACCATCCAATGGCAAAATCCGCCAGTGGGCAAACAAACAACAAACGGAAAATGAATTTTATATATAAGATTAAAGGTTAACTTTTGTTTTTTTAATGGTAGAATATATTAAGACGACGATTAAAACTTACTAGCGTAATTTTTAAAAATTTCTGTGCATTATAACATTCACTTTTTTATATTATGTTTATTTTTATAGATGTGCATTTCTAAATATCAGAAAATCGCTCGATTGGGACTGATGCATTTAGTGGCCACTAATTTGTGCGTATGGCTTTTGGCTGTGATTCAAGAATCAAAACATGAAATTCTTGCTTTCAAAAATCAAAACCCAGAAGGCCATGGAGGAGTCAATAAAGCCTCACCTATGATCCTGACTGATGCCCACAATAAATTCGAAATGCCTAATACAAGTAAGTGTAATTAATAAATGACTCTTATGTTAACAAGAATTTAAATCTTTCTCTTTTAAATTACATTATATCACACACATCTGCCCACTAAATTAAAAACGTTGACGGAACAAACATTCATAGCGTATTAATGAGATTTATATGATGACACACCTTTGTATATGGGGTTGAGGTAGACAAAATCGAAAGATGTTTACCCTCAGCGTCTCTTCGTGATAAAGTTCATTATGTTTCATGTAATCTCCTCTGTTATTGGAGTTCCCATTTTAACAAATTTTTGTGAAGCATTGCAAGACGAATGTTGCTATAAATATCTTCGCACACATTCCATAGGCGTCTCAGCGTTGTAGGCCAAAGTCTCTTAAGATATCCAAAGCCGCAGAGTTGTAATATGTCATTCACACTGCATCTCGGCTAGACTGAGTTCAGTTAGTTACTGAGCTGGATAAGCTCAGGCGAGTTGAGGAAGTTAAAATGTATGCACAAAAATTTAGCTTTACCAGGTTATATCATATTTGACTACCTTAGTAGCTTATTGCTGTGTCACTAGCCATTAAAACTGTTGTCAGCACCACAGTTTTTCCTATGCCTTTTTTCATGCCTATGCTATGTATGCTATTTGCCGTCGTCCTCCATATTTTGGGTTGTGATTTCTCCAGTCCCAGAATGCAACGTGTCAAAGCTAGCTTGATATCTCGATCTAGTTTAAAATATTAGCTGAAGTCAATCCAGTTCCAGAAGTTTCATTCTATAGTTCGGGACAGAAGTTTCATTCTATAATTAGCCTTGCAGAGAAGAATCAAGTATGGGCAGCGATAAGGCTGTGTTCATGCACAGCTGAAATATAGTCCCTAGCGTTTTTAAAATAATTATATAGTAAATATAACCGATTAAAAATTTTATTTACTATTATTTACTCTTCATATTATAAAAATTTAACACATCACTTACAGGTCCCTTCATACGTTTCATTTAATAATGCATACACTTCCACCTTTTCGGAACTATTTCTTATCATGGGTGCCACCCAATTGCTATTCAAGTCGCGTGCCTTCAACAAGTCGAATGAAGCAATAAGCTGTAAATGTTTACGTAAGAGTGACTGAACAATATCGAATTAATTCTATAGCAAGCAATTGTCATGTCTCTAGAGAAAGTTTTTGTTATTACCTACTCCAATCTTCTTTAATTACTCCATGCATTGATACAAAGATCTCATACTGTATCGGGTTTTGCAAAAGTTCTGTTACACATGTGAGGACCTCCGCAAAAATGAGATAATTACGTGTGTGGTGCAGTTAGACACGGTTTTTATTTCAGAATTGATGTTGGTGTGTACACAATGCATGTTAATCGATGTACGCACCATCGGCGGTAAGCACACGCTCTAGGCGCGGTCTAAAGGTCCGACAATCGATATGAATGTAGTCTTTCTTCATGGTGGTCCACAAACGGTTCACAGATGCTTTCAGCTGGTCGACGTTGCTGTGACGGATCTTGCAAGCCTTTCTCTCGATATGCACCCACATGCTGTAGTCAAAAGGATTGAGGTAGGGCAACTCAGGAGGCCAAAAGTCCTTTGACCAGAAGTTCATGTTCAACTCCCACCACTCTTTAACGGTCTGGGCATTGTCGGCCGGGGCACCGTCCTGTTAAAGACGTAGTCTGCATTCCTCGTCACCCTTTTCATCGAGAGCAGAACGTTCTTCGTCAAGATGTCCTTGTAGTCGGTCGCGGTACCCCTGTAACTGGCCGGGAACCAGATTGGTGGCATTTTCATACCATTCGACGCCACAATGCTGAGGAGGCCGGGAGCTTGTTTGTAGTCACGTAGCGGACCTCAGAGATGTCCTGGCCGAAGCTTACCACGCGGTCATTCTGCTTGTTGACGACTCGGTCGACTGTGAAGGTGTTTTCATCAGAAAAAATGACAATGTGAGAAGGCGTTGAGAAGGCGACAACATCGCTCCCGACGTTTTTCTTGCATGCCATCCGTCAACAAAGATCTTGCCACGAGTCAAACTCTTTCCACCCTCTTCTTTGCTGGCTCTGGACAGTGTGGCCACAGAAATCTTTTTCTTTGCGAACTGTGTCATTTTGAGAGTCTGTTCATGTTCGAAAGCTTTTCTGACACCCACACGATTGATTACGTGAGGTCTGCCTGCACGTAGGCGTTCTTTGTAGTCTTCCCCTTTCTTCAGTCTCTCTGCGACTCTGTAGACAGTCATCCGGCTGATGTTGAGCTGCTTAGCGATGTCTGACTTGTTGTGGCCCGCGCAAAGCTGCACAGAGATCTCGTCTCGATTCTTTTACATTCCATCGCAATATCCTTGCATCCGAATCGTATTCATTCCACCTACATACGTTTACATTATGGTACTGCCCACGTCTTTAACAGCACCTGCTCTGCCGATGGTTCCACCTATTGGATATCAACACATCCGCAGGTGTAACAGAACTGTTGCAAAACCTGGTACTTGTTCCTTCATTGCAAGATTAACCTGTCCAGAGCTGTAGATTAAGTTGGGCTACATGCTTCCACAGCACATTTCAAAGCTGATTGAGAGGTTGAGCTAGATTGAAGTTTGCAAAACTAATAAGATAAGGTGTCTGGGCACTTAAATGTTAGGATGAAAATGAATGAAAACCTTGATTATGGTTTCTGTTATTTTTTCGACATCGTATGCCTGTGAAGAATGTGAAGTGTGTCGCTAAGACTCATTCATGTCAAATTGTACTCGAAAAGCATCTATAAATTCGAGATTGAAATTTCATGATTGTCTCCTGTTGGAAGTAGGCTGAGCAGAATTTAACATTAATAGCCACGTTGTACAAACTGAACTTACCATATGGACAATATGCAGTTGTAAACATAAATTCTTTGGAGAACTTCTTCTTGTATTAGCTGATGAAAGTAACCGTTTTTTTCCACTTTTTGGGGCTAATTGGCATTATCGACATATACCCAATCTTTATCTAGGGCAGGTTCCAAGCCTTGGAATGTTACCTGAAGGTTTATGGCATGTCACGAACTCTCTGAAATATTTTATTATATTGAGCTATTAACTTACAATGAAATGGTGCATAAGATCCTGTTAATGTTTGGGATACTTTCATTGAGGGATAGGGTGACGCACTAAATTGCTAGTTTGCTAGGGTGTTGCCATATAAAAACTCTGATTACTATTGGAAAAGTTTTCTGGCATTGGTGAAGCTTTCGCTAATTTACCGATCTCACGATGACGAAGAGCTTTTTGCCGACAATGACGTTTCAGCTGAAAAAATTGATATCTCTAAAAGTATATCTAGATTTTCTCGAATAATGTGTGCGACCCTTCTTTAAAGCATTTTTAGCCATGTGGTGATGTATTGGTTGGTTTTCCAGAGACGCCGTAGCTTGAACTCTTTTCATGTTGACTGTGCTATCGGTAAGTTGGGTTCTGTTTTCTGGTTCCTTTTTCACTAAGACCACTGTCCTGAGGGAGAAGCTGCCTGTTTCTATGATAATATTACAGATGACACTGTTACTTAAGACTAGATCTTGCTCTTTCACTTTCCAATTACATGTATTAGGCAATAACTGAGGCGCATATGTACCTCTCCCAAAACGTATTCAATTTTGCAACCATTTTAGGCTGATCTTTTTAGCTAACTGCACAAGACGTATTCTATAGTCAACGCGCTTTCAGGCATGTGCAATTGTCACGCATAATCTTGTCACCAGGAATTGTGCAAGATGGTTAAATAATTCATTGTTAACTGCCTCTATCCTAATGATATTAATTAAAAGGTAGATCCTGAAACCAGATGTTAACAGTGCCACCACAACGTGAAAGCATTTCAAGCCATGAAAGCTCTGATTGAGCCGTGGAACAGTTTTTTAAGATGCTTTGTTTTTGACGATTTTGGGCCTGATGAATAAATAATTAAAAACCATGCCTCAAAGTTGTTCTGCATACAAATAGACACGAAAAAGGACCAGTAATTACATTCGACAAGCATGAATCAAAATACGTAACTCACAGTTGATTAATGATCGAAACGAAATTAAAATTGAAACGATGATCGAAATATTATTTATAAAATAAGAGGCTTGGTCAAAACGTAATGACTCCAAGTAATGGCTGTACCTTTTTATTTTGTGATGAAAGAGAATTTTCATGTTTAGTTAAATTAGCCTGATCAAATGTGGTCGTGTAAACGTTTAAAGTAACAATGGCGTTGTGTTCCGCAATAACCAGAATTTTAGGCTTTTCATAAATAATTAAATGAAACTCAACTGACTAGTGAACAGCGAGTCAAAAAGACAACTCACAGTAGGGTTTATTAAGAGAATTAGACAAAAATAGTTGATTTCACTTTAAGATAATCAAAGTAAATACAGCAAACCACTTACAATTGAATAAATTCAATACAATTGTTATTTGTTCTGCAGAACATAACTAAATCACAAAACTTCACAATCCTGACAAAATTACAATTACAGTCAAAGTGCAAACACACTTGGTTTGTTCCTCTGCGCCAACGATGCAACCATTATACACAAGACTTGCATTGTACCAACAGCACAACGTTACACCACCAACAGTGCAACAGATATATTTCTACACTGCACCAACAGTACAACACATTAAACATGCAGTATGTGCTCAATTGAAATGTCATCAAACAATCGTCAGCACAAGCTATCATGCACAAAGCAAAAGTATTGATGGGCTTTGGAAACTGCTGGGAGCTCCATTCAAACTGCAGAGTAATTGAAACTCGACCTGCCCGAGAATCAGAAAGACGCATTAGCATATTCCGTTCCTTCAGTTTAAGAGGACTAATAAAAATAAATGCATCAGCAAGAAAATAATGTCCATAATCTTAAACAACTAAAGTTATAAATTCTGCTACCAAAGATTTTGGTACCAGCATTCATAACTAAAAAAATAAAAAAACAAGAAAAGGGGATAGGAAATTTAAAAGAAAATGAAATGTGACTACATGACGGCAGCAGCAAACAGTCACGGACACTGTTTGAGAGAAGAAATACAAAAGATAAAACGTAAAATTCTCAGGTATTATAAAAATACAACAATGGCCTCTCAATAAAGTACAACAAAACATCATAAATCAATTAACAAAGAGAAAAATATGTGGATAAATGTGATGTAAAGATAAATAAAAAACTCTTTTTCCACTACAAAAATAGATTGAAAAGATACAACCTTTACAAGATGGAGAATTCTTTCGATAGCAATTGCTACCATCATTCAGCAACTAGGAGTCTTGACTCCGAAGATCCGACGAGTGAACTATCTGACGAAGGACAATCGACAATCGAGCAGTGTAGTGAAACGTTATTCGAGTGGCACTTGAAGCTAAGCTTCCGTAATCTCATCCTTCCTAAATAAATACCAAGGGAATTACACTTAAGTAGTTAAGAAGCGTGATGAACCCATAAAGGACATCCATAATATGAAGGAGAAAATACCCCCTCTTGGTTGGAGGTGATTTTGATTGATGACTGTCTAGACTAGAAGCAGACTACTAGTATTAGATAAAACACGACCTATGAAGTCCAGTAATCTGGAAA